>CAUYRT010046167.1:0-29846 GCA_963574885.1 Lepilemur ruficaudatus
TTGCTGGATCGAATGGTATTTCTATTTTTAGTTCTTTGAGAAATATTGAAATTCTTTTCCACAGAGGTTACACTAATTTGCATGATGGAATCCTTCCAAATTCATTCTACAAAGCGAATATCACCTTAATTCCTCTTCTGAGCTTATTTGCTCACCTCCCTTCTTGAAACCCTATTCCTCTGTACTCCTGGTTCTACTCTGGAGGCAAGTGGAAAACTTATACAGAACTTAATTTCCATTGTTAAAAATCAACCAACGAACCAACTGTGGTCTTTCAGATAATATTGATAACCTCTTCTTACTAACTTCAATGTCTTATTTTACTAAAATGTTTCTATTCAGTTTTTCTGTATCATCAGTGATAATTTCTTCTCCCAAAAGTTAAGGAGGGGAAATCAGATGGTAATATAGGGGAAAAATAGGTATGTTCCCCAATAGGTGGGCAAGAGTTTGAACTAAGAACTGGTGTTATTTTAATATTGTTGTTTTTTTGCCATCTAAGAAATTCCATATGAAGTCGATCCTCCATAGTGTCTGGTCATTAAAAAAATTAATAAACTGATGGTAGAAGTCATGTACTCCATCAGAGGAAAATTAGTTTCCCTGGCAACTAATTATAAAAGGATTTTTTTTTTTTAGAAGAATTGATTTTATTATGAGTTTAAGTGCATGGAACAGTATGCTCATAGGTACCTGATGCTAGGTCAATTTCTTTATCTCCATCTATATTAAGTTTGTTTTTTTGTCATCTTCTTAAATTTCCATCAAAATTCATTACTGAAACTTACCTTCATAAGAACCAATTCATTCCATTGAATATTTGTAAAACTTACAGCATTAACTGAATTTTGATTTAATTTATATGAAGAGAATTTATATCTAGTCATCTTCTTACTGTATGTCTTTAATATTTTTTTAAAGGATGTATTCATGCTACCCTATGTCTGTTAGGCTCATATCTTTGTACTGATCCATAAGATTCCATTTCTTATATTCCTGAATCCTATTTTCTATTCCACAGGCAATAGACGATTACATTGCCTCCAACTCCTTGCTGTATTAGATGCAACGTCCTTCTCTGCGTATGTCCCTCATGAAGTATGTGAAACGTTCTCCTGGGAATATACTCAGGACTGGGACTACTCTGTCATGGGGTGTACATAATCGTCACACCAGGCAGTATCACCACCTATAACCACCATTAACTGTACACAAGTGTGTCTCTTGTCCCACATTCTTGCCAACACTTGGCTTTACTCAGTGTCCTAATTTTTAATGTACCTAAAGTAGTATCATTTTAACTTTTATTTGGTAGTAAATTTAGTAAACTTTCTACATTCCTCGAGCATAGGATGGAGTTTCAATCAAGGTGAGTTATACTGTGAGAGCTATTTATTTCCCCTTTTGTGAATTTTCTATTCATACTCTTCCCCCTACCCATTTTATTTTTGAATTTTTAGAGACAAGCTCTCACTCTGTCACCCAGGCTGGAGTGTAGTGGCACAATCACAACTTACTGCAGCCTCAGACTCATAGGCTTAAGCTATCCTTCCACCTCCACCTCCCTAGTAGTTGGGACCACAGTCACATGCCGCCCTGCCAGGCTCCTTTTTTTCTTTCTTTTTTTCCTTTGTAGAGATGGTTCTTGCTATGTTGCCCAGGCTGGTCTTGAGCTCCTGGCCTCAGGCCTCAAGTGATTCTCTCACCTTGGCCTCCCAAAATTCTGGGGTTATAGGCATGAGCCACTGCACCTGGCCCCCTTTTTATGTTGAATGTTTGTTATTACTGATTTCAGGAATTTATTGAAATTCTCGATATTAATTTCTTATTTTTTGGACATTGAAAATTTTATCTTTCTATTCTGTCAATTATATTTTTGTCATATGTTGAAGAAAAATCTTAATTTAAATCTTAATTTAAATCTATTAATGTAATATAGGCTTTTAAAACAAATAGATATTTTCAAAGTTAATTAGAACATGTAACAATCTCCATATGCCTGATTCAAACATGAACTTCAAATACTGAAATCATAGTATTAAGGCTCTACTTAAAAGAGGTAACCATATTGGATTTGTTTGTTTTGATGGTTGATAGCTTGATTTATCAGCATTTGCCTATCTCTTATGTAATATTGTATTGTTTTCCTGTTGTTAAGTGATTGTTATAGTGAAACCTAATCAGAAATATAGACACGAAAGATCATGAGACACAAAAGTATAATCTAAGCCAAAATGAAGTTATCTTATTTCTAAAAATATTTTTTCCTCACAAAATATAATTGATTAATTTATTTTTAGAAGTCAGAAAAGGAATTAAAATGCTTTTTTGTCCTTGAAATTTGCTTTCCAGTGGCTCATAACTAAAGTCATACCTTTGGACTTTCTGTTCATATGTTATGTTCTTCCAACTCTACAAACTGCAAATTCTTTGAAGAGCTGAATTTACCACTTCCCTTGATGATCCCATGGTGGGTAAGGCTGTACTCAAACTTTAAAAGCCTTCTCATCCCGTGATATTTCTTTCTAGGCAGGAGTTTCAAAGAAGAGAACACACTTATCTCAAAAACTAATAAGTTATATGTGCATGATGCCAAAATAATAGATTGATTTGATCAATATTGGTAAAGAGCCTGCCAACCTGGATTTTAGTGTCATATTACACCCAGGAAAATATTAATAATAAATATCTAGAAGGTAAGACATACGGGAAAACATCACAGTTTCATCAATTACTTGAAAAACTCTCAAATACAAGGATTTGATTTCTTCTGAATTACCTCAGGGCAAAGACTAGAGAAGAGAGTCAAATTTCTTGGTTAAAGAAATAATGTTCCAAAGCTGAAGTAGTTCAACGGTAAAATGGGCTAACTTAAAAGGCAACAATTCTATTATGAAAGTTAAGCTGACCCTGGAATCTTAGCATGAGGGTCTAGAGAGTAAAAGAGGAAAATGGGGAATGGAAAAGAGAAGAAGAAAAATATTTGGTAATTTTATTTTCCCAGGAGCAGCTTGTTTTTTTGGAGAGTTCAAGTGGTAGGAAGAGTTAGACCTTGCTTAAAATTTTATATATATTGCCATGAACTCCATTCTCTGCATCTCTCTTCTCCCTGCTGCTTCTCCAGTATTAAGATAGCAAGTGCCCTGGGCTCTAGTCTCACTTCTCTTATCCCACTTACAGTAAATTCCATGCTTGTAAAATAATCTGGAATTAAATATGCTTATAAAATATTTTTTTTTTCAAATTTGGATTTTAACCAAGACAGAACTATCACATGAAATTCAGATAATGTAATGTTGAACTTTCTGGCATTGTTCATTGTGATTAGAACTAGTAGAGGAACTCATATGCCCAGAAGTACAGCTTAAGGTTATATTAATAATGGGAATGCAGTTATAGTTTTTAACAGGTTTATCAGAATGAAATGGTATCTGTCCTTATGAGGGCATGCTTGCACACTCACTTCCTAATGCGCACACGCACACACCTCCTCATTCTCACAGAGACATTCTGCTCTTTATATCTAATAGTTACCAAAGAATTAAAAATAATAACGGGGCCAGAACTGCTTGTTTAAATTCTGAATTTTAGGAGGTTTGTTAGATGTCAGTATACACCGTAGTCCAGCTCTGTTGAATAGAACGTCTTAAGTCATGTCAGAACACTCACTATACCCAAATTGAAGATTTGTTATTCATTTTCAAATATTGTTCTTTCTGAAAAGTCTTATATGTAATAATTTGTTTCCTTTGGCTCCATGGTGACTTGCCATTTCATGTGATTTTGTTTGCAGGAAATTTAGTATCAGGGCAGTGGTGATGAAAACTCTGCATTTACATGAAGTAGTTTTGAGCTTTCTTTAACTCTATTTTCCAGTGTTAAATGCTGACAATATACTTTTGCTTAATGGGCCTCAGAAGAACATCCTAAAAGAGATAGGGATCAAATTGAACTGGAGGGGGAGCTAATATGAATAGGAGAGAGGGGCATTAGGGATGAGTGAAGTAGCTCTTAAATACTTAAAAAATCTCCCCATGTCCAAATAGGAGACTAGACAACTTGAACCTAGTAAAAGATCCAAATCCAAAGATATGTCATCTTAGGGCAAAGGAAAATGTATGTTTTGGAATGACAAGTTGATGGGAGTAACAAGGTACAATTCAAGAAAATCCTTGAAAAATGAAGCCCTATGTAATAAATACAAAGCCCAATCCATAGCAAAGAACCTGAAGGAATAAGAGAACAGAACATAGCCATTTAGCTGGGTCTAGAGGACAGAATCTCCATAGTACTGGCTTATACAAAAGGAGGAAACAGACAAAGGAATCTAGGTTTCTAAGAGACACAGGTATAAAAAGAGCAGGTGGTAATATATCCCTTCAGATGGGATACTCAGGAGGCACCTCCAGCAGATGTTTCTTGAAGTGTTCAAGGAAGCTTCCCAGTAATATTTTCTAACCAAATATTATCACTGTGCAGGCTGATTATTACTACAGGCTCCTGGAGTGTAAGGGCAGTCTGCAGGTGCATGGGAGCTCATTAGACAGAAGCAGCTGGATCTAGGCCAAGGCAAGAATTTATGTTCTCTTCACACTACTTTGCACAGACATTTCTCACCATCCTTATAAATTCATTTTTTTTACATATCTGTTATTGTAACACATATTTTTTGCTCTGTGTAATGAGAGTAATTGTAGCTTTTATTGATCTGTTAATTTATAGCTTTTATAATCAACTTCATATAATTTTATATTGGAGAAAGCCTAAGCTTTGTCAGTAAGTCTTCCTACATGTTCAACAGATCTAGGGGCTGATAAAAAGAAAATTATGATGTTGGCTAACGCTGCTTCCCTTACTTTGGCCCAGGGAAGTTCAAACTATTCAGTGCCTAAGACTCATTTTATCTCTAATAAGTCACAAATTCATTGAGACATAGATTTCATATTTGTTTTCCTCAAGACTGTAAAGTGTGCTGCATGGCTATAATTTTCATTTTGTAAAGCACTGTCTAATTTACTGTGTACTCAAAATAAGTTATGATTAGAAATCTGTAATCTTTAATTTTTTAAGATATATTAATAAAACACCATTGGGGAGGAACATTTTGGAATTGGAACTGCAAAGCCTGGGAATATAACAGGTTAGAAATGGACAATAATAAAGAACATAAATTAAAAACATTATAGATAAAAATAATTTGCAAAAAAAAAATGGCTTTAGTTGGCTTCCTTAATAGTCATGACTCTGGCTCCAAAACCAAGACACTCAGTATGTTTGTGTTGTCTGCTGTCACTCTCTGTTTCTAAGTCAGGGAATGCTGAGTTCCGTGTCGGGGTTAGGTGTACCTAAAAAGAAGATGATGAAAGGCTGAATCTAAATAATCTTGTCTGCATTTTGTTATTGTTAGTTGTGTTGCCAGGAAATGGCTTAAGAAGCAGGAATCATTGTAGTTCTCATGTTTATTAATGATGCTATCATTTTACCTTCACCCAGAATCAATATTTTAAAATTACCTTAACATCTCCTTGTTGCTCCTTTCTCTGTATCCCAGCAAGTTATATTTTTTGTTCTACTTCTATAATGTCTCTTATATGCATATCTTTCTTCCCTTCACACTAAACAATAAAATAATAATACTGGAATCATATTAATAATTAACATTTTTTGAATACTTCTGAGGTTCTAAGCACCTTGTTAAATTAATTTACATGCATTATCTCAATGAATCATCACAGCAACACTGTGAGGGAAGTAACAGATTCTTCTTCATTTTACCAGTAAAGAAAATGAGGCTCAGAACAGTTACACACATTGCTTCAAATCATACAGCAAGAAAATAAGTTAGGATTTGAAACAAGACAAGCTTGAGCGTTTGAACTCACACCACCCTTCCCAGGTCACACCTCCTGCAGATGCCTCCTCATCTATATTTTCTTAAACACTAGTGTCTGATGAATCTTCCTGATACGCATCCACAACCGTATCACTCCCTTTCTCAAGGTTTATTTCCATTTACTGAGAGAAGTAGAGTTGTGATTTGGACTGTGGGCTCTAGCAACTGACTGCCTAGGTTTGAAATTTTGTTCAAGTACATCAAATTCTCTAATGCTGTCTTTGGTCAATTTCCAGCTCTGTAAGACTGAATGTCATTAATCCAGATATCTGAGATAACTACCTGGGACATGATCTTACACATAGTACTCACTACACAAATATTTGTAGGAATGTGCTTAACTGAACAGAGGTGAAGTTTTTGAAAAGAGAATTTTGATTACATAATTAAATGAAGCTAATGTTGCCGATTTTGACTTATGAAATTAGTGAAATGAGAGAATCAAGATTTTTGTTAATTGCTGTAAGAGAAGAATGCCAATAACAAATATACAATCACACAGTACAGTGATCACAAATACATAAAGTAAAGCCCATCTCTAATTTTGTTGTGAAGGAATACAATTTATTGGATAAATTAATAGCCCCTTTGTCTAAATCAGGATCATTCTAGCAGGCCATTCTCATTTGAATATTCTATATTCTAACACTGTCTTGTTCTATTCTATGTCCCATTTTACCCATTCCATCTACTTTATGACTTCTAGGGTCCTCTAAATCATAAAATCTGTTTTAGGTCTACCAGAATCTTCACAATCTGTTTGTGGATTCTGGTAGTAGAGAAGGAGTTGTCTTCTCCCAGTGCTCTAACCAAGCTAAAAATTCTACTCAAGAACCAGAGATCATGGAGATAGTCTTGCCTCAAAGATGGGTCACACTTGACCAGCACTCAAATTTCCTGAGACTGAGAAGCCCCACAGTGTATCAACTGGATAATATATCCCTGTCATGCAAAGTGTAGGAAAAATTACTTCTTGAGATAAATCTGCTTCAAGTTCAAGGATATAAGATTGTCCTTGGAACATTGCAAATATTGAAATAATATTAATATGCGAGGGTGGGTTGGGAACATATGTCCAAGGAGACAAATGTACTTTAATTCAGGGTACTGAAATTAAACTGTCTCAGCTAAAATCACCCACTGCTATTTACACTTTGTATGCTATTGAAAAACTTAATTTCTCTGTTTTTCCATTTGTAGTATGCAACTAATAATAGTACTCATGCAGTAAAATTATTTTGAAGATTAATGAGATATAAATTGTGAGTAATATGTGCAAACATATAAAGTGCTCAACAGAATAAATCTTTTATATTGCCTTTTATTATTATACAGTATTACCATATCTTTATTCTAAGCTTGACTTTATCTGGGGTATAACTATAATATTGCTTCTAACAGGGTTTCGAAGTATATAAAGAAATCCCCAGCCCTCTATAATTAGAGCTAGTATAGTAAATTTGTTAGTTTAAGTTTTGTAGAGGAAACACTTGGAAGAAAGGAGAGATCAGGCTTACAGAGTATACCTGGGATAAAGTGTCATAATGAAGGAATCATTTATTCTTTATAGAGAGAGAGCATCTAAAATGTGCCGGGTAAGAAACCTTGTGGATGTAGATTGAAAATTAAGCCATCCAAGTCTGCATACTGAAGGAACATATATTCCCTTCAGAGAAAAAGACAAGCAAGAAAACAATTGCAACATGATGGAATAATTGCCCTAACATATGTAAATGCAAGAACCTTAGAGAATGAAGTACCTAATACTTTCAAGAAAAGTGAGAATGCTTTACAAGAAAGGTAACATTGTCTATATAAAACAACGTTTGAGAGCCAATTTGTCAGGAAGACAAAAGGAATCAGCATGTACCGAGACAACAGGAAGAAAAGGAAAGGACTCTCTAGAGATTTGAAAGGAGTTTGGTGTTAATTTATAGTGTATGGCAGGCAGAGTCCAAGGGCATCATTCATAGGAGGAGAGGCTAGAACAAGGTACGAGGATTTATTATTAAAGATCTTACATGAGAAGCAGTCTGTTCTGAATTTTGCCTTAGAATTGCAACCAAGGGGCTGATGTTACCATTATTCAGAAGTTATTTTTGATAGCAAAGTGAAAGGAATGTGGGAGAGAGCAGAGAACACAGCACTTCTCTAACAGTGATCCCAAGACCAGCAGTGTCCACATAACCTGGAAACTTGTTAGAAATGCAAATTCTCATTCTTACTGTTCTCCATCCTGAAATCCTAAACCCGAAATTCAGGAGTGTGGTACAGTCATTGGCATTTGAACAAGCTCTCTGGATAATTTATATTTTCACTACTGTCCTGGATGAACCTGTTACCTTTGACCAGTTAGTTATGTGCTATTTCCTTCGAGCAGAAACAGTGAAGAGGGACAGGAGAAAGAGGCTTGGGAAATAGTCCTGAGCTTAAAGTGGCCCCTATCCAAGTGACCAGGTGTGGGCAGTTGGTGAGAAGGAGATGCTGAGATTGAACTTAGTTGGACAATCAAGACTATAAAGGCTTAAAAACAGATAATGAATGCCGGGTGAGACGATGAGACAATTTGAAGAGAGAAGTTGGGGTTTCAGAGAACGGTGGAAGCAAAATGTTACAATTAGTACATGGAACACTTGGCAGGAGGAAGTATTTGAAGTGGGGGTGTGCAGAGAAAAGATAAAAGCAGCTTCATTTATGTCCTGGATCTGGCCAAATTTTATCTACAATGCCCATGAGCTTCAGTGGTTTTAGAATTCATCTGCACGAAAATGATGATTTTTTTAAAAAAATAAGGAAGAGCCAGAGCTGAAATGGATAGAGATAATGCTTGAAATTTTGATATGCAATAAATATAATTTACATTCTCTTCTATAAGTCGCTGCTAAAAATATCTGAATCCCATCTTCCGTCAATTTATACAAGCCCAGATATTTGTGAATCCCACACATTTCAGACTGAAGCTCTTTGTTTCTGCCTCTAGGGTTCTTGCCAATTCTCAGTTTGATAGTGTTCTTTTCCTAAGTAATTTGAACTAATTTTGTATGTGAAACTTCATGAGACTCCTCATCAAATTCTTTGGTTCAGTCTAGATACATAGCATCTCCACTATGCACTCTCAGCCACTAATCTTACAATTCTATCTCGGTGAGTTTGACTGCTGTGATGTGCGCTCTCCTCCAGTTCTGCTTCAACTCCCTATGAAATCTGGGCTCAGTACCCTGTGGGGCTGCAAGGTGGGGAACAGGCAAGAGGGGCAGGATGGTCATTAGGGTGAGCACCTCGGGGACACAGAGGAATTCCGAGCAGCTGTAAAGGGAAATGACCCTAATGAAGGGGTATGCAGAGGAGAAGAAAGGGTGCTACATTGCATCCACAAGTTTCAATACCAAAGATGGAAATATTTTGATATGCTCAGTCCTAGGGATCATAATGGGAAGGTAGTCCCTTGTTTTCAGGGATATTCCTTAAGCCACACAAAGTCAAAAGATGTTTTTGTCTTCTTCACCAGGCTACCCTAACTGCCCACTGCAAATATTATCACAAATTTGGCACTCCTTAAAAATGTGTTGCAATATAAGAAGGACGCCACCCACATTCACTGATTCCCAGTCCCATCTCCCTCTATCCCTGCTATCATATCTGATATCCCAACATCACTGTGATGTGTGTATCACCTGCTGCTTAATTCTAATGACTCACTACTCCAGGGAGGTCTGGGAATCTTTCCATTGCATTTGAAAGCTAAAAAGAGAAAGGTTGTTAATTCTAAAGTACAAGATGTTTAGCTCTCTCCAAGAGATTCAAAAGATGACAATAAAGTCCATAGGTTACTAAGGGTTATCAAATTTCTATAAAGGGCAAAATAGTAAATAGTTTGTGTCCTAATCTCTATTACAACTGCTCAATTCTGCAACTGTAACACAAAAGTGGCCCTGGATAATATGTAAACAAATGGGCATGGCTGTGTTCCAATAAAACTTTCTTTACAAAACAGATGGTAGGCCAGATTTGGTGCCTGGGTGTATCCTTTGCCTACCTGCTCATATAGAAAAAGTCTTTCTCTGTATACTTGAGGAGTTCTAGTATTATTCCAAGATATATTGTCAAAATATTGACATCCATGGCCCAACTGAATATTGGAACAGATATTCCAATCTTTGAACCTAATGTAATGATTGTGAAAACATAAATTTTAAAGTCAGATTGCCTAGAATAACACTCAGATTATCTATTTAATATATGACCTTGGCCAATAGACTTGCTTTCTCTAGCCTTTATTTTCATATTCATAAAATGAGAAAATATCACATACCTATATTTTAGGGTTCTTGTAAAACTAATCCTTGTGAAACCTAACAGGGACTGGCACGGAGTAAGAACTCAAGGAGAAGAGTGCTGGCAAAGAAACTGGCACTCAAGATCAAGTGGTTTGCTCAAGTTTTAACAGTTTTTGACAAACCATGTTTTGTAACTACATAATGCTTTCCCGTCATGAAATGGTGTCACCAATATTAGGCAACTGTGCCTTGCAGTTTCAGAGGTCAGAGAAATGTATTTGCCCTTCCTGTGTGACATGTACCAATGAAATTGAATCTATTCCAGAGATATTGGAGTGTTGATTGATGAAGATACCAATTTAATCACTTAGAGCAACGTGCTAAGATATCATGCTGTCTTTCTAGGTAATGATCAATGGTAGGCAGAATATTCCTTTGCTTTTTTAACATCTGCTTTCATGCTGGTTAAGGATATATCCCGGTCTTTCAATCTTTTTATGAAAAAGTTAATGAAACATGAGTGGAGACAAACAAACTTGCTAATTCACTATGCAGCATATAAACTGCATGTATTACTCTGCTCCTGCATCACAATTAGTCAGAATTCATCACTTAGCTCCTTCCCAACCTGACCTTCCAAGACATCTGCCATCAGATTTCAGGTTGATTTTTGGAAATAGAGTACATTTTTCATTATGGGTGTGGCCATAATATAAAAAGTAAAGTGCAGTTGTCTGATGGAGCTGCCAGTTTGTTTCCACATGAAGGTGATGCTACATGCAACAGAACTGATGCTATATTGGAATTAGTGAGAAAAGATTTACTATAAATGGAAGAGGAGCAGGTTTATTCTGACAAGCACATATTAAAACATTTTTAAACAATGTTTTATCGAATCATTATTAAAATTAGCAGAGGGTTGCTCTTAAAGATAACAGAATGCAGAAACAAACCCAGAAAGTAGCTCCCGTACCTCCTAGTTTGTATTTTTTCCATTAAATTATGCTATCATATCAATCATGCATATCTATGTAATTTATTAAGTATAAGAATAATTTCAAACAGTTTTTGCTCTTTAATGAATTACGATCACAAAAAGCTAAGTAAGGAAATTATTCATGATCATTTTATATGTGCAAAATTGTTTAGTATCTTGAAAATAACACTCCACAGATTGTTTACTTCATTTCATAATTGAATCATGTTCTCTCAGAGCCTTATACTCCAAGGCTGAGCTATGACACTGTTACCCCAGGAAAGAGAAGGCAGAGTCTCTTAAAACAAAGAGGTCACTGCTCAGTTGACTTCTTTTAGGTAGATGATAGTTTTTTAAAAAGCTAGAGAAAGAAAACATGGGGGATTGTACCCTGATTCTTAAATCTTCTGGGTAGAAGTGGTATAAATTGTTTTATTGCACATTAAATTGTACAAAACAGGTCTTGTGGCCATGGTCAACTTTAAAATGGACTTTCCTAGCATATCCCCAAGAGAAGAAAGAGGGTATTTCTGCAAGACTCTATATTAATGAGCTCAAATCAAGGAGGGTTTTAATTTGTGGTAAATCCAGTCGAACCTGGCCTCTTTCTCCTTTTTATACCAATTATATGCTTTGGAAAACTGCTTTACTTTATCCACCTGTCCCCAAAACTTAGTCCTGTTTTACATCTGTGCTGTGATTGCAATGTTCGCAATCCCTAGATAGTCCTATTTCCAGAAAATAATATGCCAAATTAATAACAAATTTTCTTTTGTAGCATAAATCTTTACAAATGCAAAACAAAATCCAACCCGCATGCCTATTCATTCTTATGACTCCCCGTAGGATTTGGCTGTCCCATTGATATGCACTTGAAATGCATTGCCATGAAATGCATATGTTCCTGTTTGGACTTCCTCAAAATAACTTGCCTTTAAAGTACAGTGATGTCAAGAATACTATAGGCAACAACAGGTGCTCCACCGTCCTTCAAAGTACATGCAATGTGTACTACATGATTCTTTAGCAATCCATTATATTGCAAACCCTTAACCAAGGGTAAGTGTCATATACTACTCTAGCCCTCAGATAATTACTGACAAAGTTCAAAACAATTTTTTGCTGACAGCCAACTTTAAAACGGAAACTATTATTTCATACTACTAGCAACTGATCTACTGATAACTACAATGTATATCAGTAGAAGTATTTGTAAAATAATTTGGCAGTATCTATCAAGGGTCCTACATATGATTATCCACTTTGGCCGAGTAATTCCAGATCAATGGTTGCATTTTAAGAAAATTATCCTAAATTCTACAAAGTAAAAAGTCAAAATATACCTTTAACAACATATTTCTGTTCATATCATTATAATAACAACAATATAAATGCCAAACTGAAGGAGAATAACTAAAATATGGCACATGGACTTGAAAACCACCAAAATTAATTTAGAAATTCCGTGTAATCCACTGAATCAGCTTAAGCAAAAGATCATATTTTGGGAAAAAGAAAACAGAGAAAGGAGTTATTGTATAACTTCTATCATGTAAAAATATAAACTATATTAAAGAATAAAAGTAAATATGCTGAAATATCACTTGATATATGTAGTCATATAAGAAATATGGGTGAGTTTTGTTTTTATTTTTAAATATTTTTATAATTGTAAAAATCTGTGTCACTTTGATAAAGGAACATTATTATGTTCCATAATATATATTTTAAGATGAACATTTTTATTAATATCCTTAAAATTAACATGAATTATAATTGTGTGATATAGTTTAATTACCAGTATGTTTTCTTTAGGGATGGTATATTCAATAATGATGTATTTTGGCAATGGATAGCATCTTACACTAAATAAAATCACATACTTTAAAAGAAATATACTATAAAAGAGTATTAAACAGTGACATATCTTAGATGCCAGCTGATGGCTGTGCTTCAAAGTATTTCTCATCATCTCCAACACCTGTCTTAGTATATCAACTGCAATCCTTATGCCACAGCCATGTTCACCTGTTCATCATTCCTTGAACCTGCCCTACATCTCTTTTCCTGTGCTCTTCCTCAAGCTGTTTACTGTGATGTGTCAGTCAGGAGCCGCTCAGGAAAGAGACGGCACGTTCAAAAGAAGAACCTGAGGACACTGTAATTTTGAGGATATTTCTAAAGACGTGGAAAGGGATGAGGAAGGAAAAAAATGACCAAGCACAACAGGACCAGCAACAGCCAAAAGTATTTATTAATATTACTCTAACAAAATAATAGCAAACAGAATCTAACAACTTATAAAAAGAATTATACACGATAACTAAGTGGATATATTTCAGGAATGCAGTGTTGGTTCAACATCAAAAAATCAATGTAAAATATCAATAAAGATCAAAACCCACATAATCATTTCAATAAACATTGAAAAGATTTGGAAAATTCAACAGTTCTTCATGATAAAAGTACTCAACACGCTAGAAATAGAAGAGAACTTCTTTAGCCTGATGAAGGGCATATTTATTGGTGAAATACAAGATGATTTTCCCCTAAGATCAGGAACAACACAGGATGCTGAGAGAAAAATGCAAGTTCCCCAGCATACAAAGAAACACTGTGCTACCCTAGCTTGGAGTGCTCCACAAAATTGTTATAAAACAAGTTAAGCAAATGCAGAAGATAGTTCCTAGGCACAAGAGACATGCCTCGGCACTTTCTTGAGGCAGAGTCAACTGGTGTAAACCATCTCTGACTGCTTTAGAACTGCTTTGGCTGACCTATAATACTCTTTAGTTAATTATTTATAATACTAAAATCTATACCTAGTGAAGAATTATAATATTTTTAATGTAACATGGGTTGTATGAAGGCACATGATGATTGTACTGTGCATACTTGATTTATTTCAATGGGAACATGTGATGATACAATGTAAGAGCTCTGTGTCACTCGCTGGGAATGGCTCTAAGACAATACCACAGATGGGTGGATGCAGATCTTACTCCTCCAATAACTTCTGCTGCCACCCAGGAGTGTGTTCCCAGAGAATTCCTGTTCTAATCAGCAATAGATGTTCAGAGGATTCCTTTATTGACTAGGAGTTGGGTGCCTGGTGAGAAATCTCTAAGCAGCTCATCTAACTCATCAATCTAGACTTCTCTGGTCATTCTTTGGTCTCTTGGCTCCGTCTCAATTTGGGGAGTATTTTTTCTATTCTGTCCCGGGATTTTCTGAAAACAAATGCTCACTCTTGCTATTTTTATTTGACATTGTCATAGAGGTTCTAGACAGGGTAATCAAGCAAGAAAATTAAATGAAAGACATCCAGATTGAAAAGAAATAAAACTATATTTGTAAATGGCATGATATATACATAGAAATACATGCACATACACAACTATTAGATCAAATAAGCAAGTTCAGTCAGGTTCTAAGATACATGATGAATATAAAAAAATAAAATTTTTCTATACACTAGCATGAGCAATACAAAATGAAATTAAGAAAATAATTCTATGTACAATAACATAAAAAATACTTAGGTATAAATTTAACCAAAGAAGTGCAAAATATGTACTCTGAAAACTATACAACACTGTTGAAAGGAAGAAGACCTAAATAAATGGAAAAAATCTTTTATTCATGGATTGAACTCATAATTTTTAAGATTGTATATTACCTAATTTATCTATATATTCAGTGCAATCCTTTCAAAATCCTAGCTGCCCTTTTCCATAAATTTATAAGTTGACCCTAAAATTCACATGGATATGCAAGGAACCAAAAGATCCCAAATAATTTTGAAAAGAATATAGTTGTTTAAACAAAGATACACAATTCTCAATTTCAAAACTTATGTCAAAGCTACTGTAATGAAAACCGTGTGGTACTGATATAAAGATAGACATACAGACCAAAGGAATAAAATTGGAAGTCCAGAAATAAACCCATGGATTTTTGGTCAACTGGTTTTCAACAAGATTTCCAAAACAAATAGATAGGAAAGGAATAGTCTTTCTACAGATGCTGCTGGAACAATTGGATACCCAGATGCAAAAGAATGAAGGTAGAACCTTACCTAATGACCATGCTCCTTTGAACATTTATTTAAAATTTTTATGTGGGCATATGTTTTCTATTCTTGGGTAGTACATGGGAGTGGACTTGCTGGGTCCTATGGTGAGTTTAATCTTCAGAGAGGCTATCAGACTGTTATCCAAAGTGGCTGCATCATTTTACAATCCATTAGCATGAGGATTGCCATCCAGATAAAAAAGGCCACATATTATATGGTTTGATTTATATGAAATGTCCATAATAGGAAAATCTATACAAATAGAAAGTAGATTAGTGGTTTTGAGGGGCTAAGAGAAGAATGGGGAATGGCTGCTAAAGAATGTGAAGTTCTCTTAGGGGGTGATAAAAATATTCTAGGTTTAGAGTGGTGATGGTGGGTGCACAACTTCGTGAATGTACTATAATTCATTGAATTATCTTTAAAGGGATGAATATTGTGGTAGATAAATTATATATCAATTTAAAGATGATGAAAGGAGAAATACTGGCTATATTCCCAGGGAAACCACAAGTGTAGGAGAGCAGCTGTGATCTATGGTAGAACTAGCCATCAATCCACAGTGTGTCAGGGAAGGAACTTGGACAATGAATAGAAAGTCCTTTCTTCCACCATCTGATTTAATGCCAATGCTTCCGACTGGTTAACTCCAACCAGAATTCAGGAATTAAAGAGAACCCGAAAGACGTACTCAGCCTTCAAGATGTTACGGAAAAACACAAGGGTAGCAATTGAGAATATACCAACTCTCAAAGTCTTGATATTCATTCATTTGTCAAGATACCCATTAAAATCACTTTCATGTCAGAATTAGTATGTCCAAATTTTGTATTCTCATTGAATTGCATGGGTCTATTATGGCACAATTAGTACTATATTCAGTGCTAATTACTTCTTTTAATATATACATCTCCCCCCCCATCAGAGAATGAAATGACTAGAAATTCTTGAAGGTTGTGACCTAAGAAATCATATGGAGAAATATTATGTAGGTTGAGTTTTTAAGTTGAGTAGGCTGTAGAAAATTGGAGATAAAGAAGAAAACAGTTCAGATGAAGGTAATAGTAGATTTAGAGAACAAAAAAGGAATTATATTTGTGGAGATTCTCAATTTTTAGTTAGCTAACTAGTTACATCCGATATAGAGAGGTTTTAAAAAACGCAGGTGCCTAGACCCAACTCAATAGTTAATAATGTATTAGAACCTATGTAACAGGTTCTAATGGGAGGGTGCTAGGAATCTCTATTTCTTAAAATGTTTTCCAGGTGGTTCTAATGTGCAGTGATATATAGGTATCATTGCTAAAAATAGTCTCTTGAAGGATAGGGACCATGTTTTATTCATATGTTTATCTTTCAGACAAAGTCCACAGTAGTTTTCCAATAGGATACAGACTGAAGCTCTCACCATAATTTTATAAATATACAACTAGGTAAAAGTAACTACCTTGTTCATTCTTTAGGCCATGGCCAAACTGTATCAAAGATGCTGGCCACATACTACTCCATATAGTATTCCTTAATATTCAATTTACTAAACAGGTGGTCAATTTCAAAATTCCTAGCAACCTTGTCAAATGACTCAAAATTTTCGTAGGTAAGCTATATTGATTTGATTATTTTCAACTCCTAGCCTGAGCATTATATACCTTATTAATACCATCAGCTTCCATATTTCAATTCAAGGCATTTTATGGGAACCTGTCATTAACCACATAAAAACAAATTGCAAGTTGCATGCTACATTAATTTTTCCCATAAACAAACATCTGAGAAGTAAAACATATGCTAATAAAGAACTGATCATTTTATCCACATACCTGCCAAAACATACAGAAGGTGCCTCAGACACAGAATTTTGATAAGCAGAGGCCTGCAAGCCAAAACACTTCTTTTGTAAGGTTTTGACAAGTTTCCTATGCTGTGGTGTCACATTTATACTTGCAGGTGCCATTTTCCTACACTAGCTTGCTCTTCTTTTTGAACTTGCATTCTCCAAAGGCCAGGCTTGTGTCATGACTGTAATCCAAACCAAGCACATGGCTTTAAGTCTTGTATTACTGGGCTAATATTTGCTTGAAGACATAAACTAGTCCCTCCTCCTGGCTTCACATGGGAGAATGCCTAGATTGGCTGAGACAGATGGCTCTATCTTCTCTTCAGTTAATTAAATATACTTTCTTTGAGTAAGCTTTTCAGGGGATCTCCAGGGATGAAATCTCATATACAATCTGATTCAAATAAAGGGGTTCCTGACAAGCAAGTGCCCTATGCATATTTTCTACGTCATGTTAGAACAAACAGAGTGATAAATCTATTTTCATTAGGAAAAATAAAAGAACTATTATTAGGCATGTCACTATTTCCCTTTTTATCATTGGAAACCTAAAGAAGGTAATATGAGGCTAAATCTATGCACATTTTCAACTGACAAATTTGTCTATTTGTCTTTCCAATAATGTTTGACAGTTTTGACTGATTTCTGCCCCCCAACACCCACAGGATTGAACAATTTAGGGAAAATGGTTAAACTGGCTGTTGTTGACTGTCACTCAATTTCAGGGGTAAAATATGAGAGATAAATTAGGCAATTTCCAAGTTTCATTCAACCCTTCTACACATAGCTGCGATTGAAAGGGTAAAACTATCTAAACTATAATTACAGAGAGTTGTTTTAGTTGAATGCAATAGAGTGTATACGTACCTATGTACTCCTCACCAAACACACGTGCTGTTTTTCAATGCCCAGCCCTCCTACAGTGGTGTGTCTGTGTGACCAGCTCTTGACAATTACCTATCAAGTGAAAAGTATCACTTCCAGTCCAGAACATACAGGATGAGTGTGACTTCTCCAGGCACTCTCCTCTCTTGCCTTGTCATCTTGGAAAACCACCTACACTGAGATCGCAGAGTCACAAAACAGAACATGACATACATTTCCATGTTAAGCTCCTGAGATTTAAGGGTGAATTTGTTATTTCAGCATAACCTAGTCTACCCTGATTAATACAAACATATATTAAATTTGAAATCAAAAGACCTGAGTTTTAGTCTCAACTTCTTCAGTAGCTTTATGATCTTGATTGTGTCAGGTAACTTAGATTGATGACTTTCGCAAAGTTAGTGCTCACCAAATGCCCACATTCTTTTCTATGTTTCTGTCAAATGTACTTAGTTTGGAATTATATGACTAATTTTGAGAAACAGACTGAGAATGGTAATGATATGCATTCCTCACTGTAAGAGTTAATAAAAAGCTAGTATTCTTACTTTATCACTCTTTTCCCCTATCATGAGTGAGGATGCAGAAGCCAAGTGTCCCAAGAGATGTAGCTTATAACACACAGGACCATCGACTGAGCAACACTGGACTCTGAATGACTCAGTAAGAATAGTTTATTAGTTTTAACCACTGGGATTTTATGGGTTTTTTTCAATCTCAGCATATTTTGGCCTATCCTAAATAATTAAATGGTCTTTTAAAAAAAGGTTATCCTTTGATTCCTTAGTAACTACCTTATTTTCCAGAACAACAGTAGAAAAAGTGTAGTCTACACATCTGTGTTGAACCACAAACTTTGATTTATAGTTAGCAAATGAACAAGTACAGAAATTGAGAGTAAAATTGTAGAAATTTTTTAAAGCAATTCACTATTTCCATGATTTCCAAGTACATGATTATTTTCCCAATAATTCATTTTATAGTATTTCACACATTTATCTGATTCTATTGTATTGTTCCATGTCAAATTTGAGGAAAAAAAATAAAAAACGGCCCTCTATGATATAAAAGACACTTAGAAATGTTGAAGGAATAAATTACAAAATCTGTGCTCTTCATATAACGGTATATATTTTGGCATGATTTTAAAATGAGATGTATCATATTTGGTAGATATGACATATATTCCTTTAAACAATGTAAATAACATACTGGAAACTACAGAAAGGAAAACAAGCCACTAAAATTTTATTATTAACATTTTGATGAATTCTACTTATCTATTTACATATGATATATGACTATAGACTTTCATAGAAATTCAATTATAGACAAGTTATGCAACATGCCTTTTCAATCAAATACATATCATGGAAAAGTCTGTATACCAATAACTTGTACACATCATTAATGAACACCTAGTATTTTCACTACATATACCATAGTTTTCCTGCCCATCACTGGTTCACATTTTGGTTATTTCTAATGATTTTTCATCATAATAAACTTCTGCAAACATATTCTCAAATATGTATTTTCATATGCATATGATGTCCCTTAGGGTAAATTGTAAAGGATAGAATCCCTGCAACAATGAGATTGCCTATCTCACAGATAGTTTCAACTTATGGCCCATGACTTATGACCTTGAACAAGATTTGAGAGTGACCATTTTCTCAAACTAAGACATTTTTTAAAATGTTCCTTGCATTTTTCATATTAGACATCTACCTTATTTATGTAACCATAGAAGTAATACGCTTCTTAGTACCCACATATATAGCTATCTGATATTCACCAATGACTATAATTTACTTTTATATTATTGGGAATAAGCCAAAGACAAACCCAGCTGGTCAGTAAGGACTACACAACCATCCTCTTGGATGGTTATATGAAGTGTCTATTTTGTATATCTCCCTTGGCTAGGAGATGTAATGGGATGAGACTAAATTTTCCTTGGTGAGACTAAATTTTCCTTTATGATCCATCTGTTCAGGTAGGAGGGAATGAGGCAGGTGGGATTCTTCATGCTAGAACAGGGCTTAGATGGAAGCAAATGGAAACAATGATTTTAATCATCTTTGCAGAGGTATAATTCATATTTTGAAATTCATATTAAGACTCTACACTCACACCACTGTGAAAGGTAAGACTAGTAAAAGGTGAATGTTAAAACAAAATGCTTTTAAATTTAGCATATGAAGACATTTTTATGAAACTTTATACCAGTAAGCTTTTACATAGGCTAGTTAGGTCATTCTAAGACCAAGCTGTTAGAATGATCAAGCGTTGTTGCTATCCTCTTTAAATGAAAAAGGACATTAACTGTCTTTCCCTAAGTTACACAGCGTGTAAGGGGGTACTCCATGTTCTCTCCTTCTAATTTCAGGGAGCTCTCTACTACCTCTTTCATTCTATCAATCTCATTGTTTCAGTAGTATCTGGAATGAAATAATAAAAAGCCTTGATGGGAAACACTAGGAACAGAGACTTCATTTCTTAGGAAGAAAGCATTTAATGGCTCAATTAATCATTATATGTAAATTTTACAGCTTATAGGTGTTTGTAAATAAAGGTGAGATGTCATGCCTTTGACAGAAAGATACTTAGATGTGAACATGACATTGGGCTTAGAGGAAGTCAGACAGGACCAAATCTGCAGAATTGGCCATATTTGGAAGATTGTTTTCCAAAGTATCAGAGAGAGGAAAAGACCCATTCTGTAGGTGTGAAACGATAATGATAGGAGGAATATTTTTGAAGAAAGGAAGGTGGCTCCCAGCAGTTAGTTCAACAAATTAAGAGATCTTATCTGGAGCTTGAATCCTATTGCGGGACTGTGTATTAGGGAAACGTTAATAGGAGATGAATTTGGTTTATGTTAGTGGGTGTAAACAATGGGCAGCATGGAAACAAAAAGATAAATGTCATCTATCTCCAAAGTGAATATTTGGAACATGGATTCCCCAAGAGAGAGAAAACAGAACACTCTGTCTTTTATTAATACTAATTTCTTTCCTGTTCAAGCCTTGTGTGTGTGTGTGTGTGTGTGTGTGTGTGTATTTGGCATTGGGCTAGGGTTCAGGTTGAGACTTAAGTCCTTCAGAGACTGGACACATTATTGGAAAAGACAGAAATCAGCTTGTCATTGTAACTTTTGTATTTAAGACAAAAAACATCAAATTTATTATTATGTTGTTTACTCAGAGATTGAAGAATATCATTCAACCACAATAGGAATTTCAGGTTATCACTATCTGACACTACTTATTAGATGCAAGTTTTTGTGTGTGGGGGGGGGGGGAAGACAATGGAAAATAAATACTAAAGCATGTAGCTTTGACTTGAGGAAAAATATATTCAATAAAAATTCTAAAAGAGATGTGAACCAGTAAAAGTCATTCTTAAAAATTTTCAATGTCAGCCTAAACTGCCTTTGTGATAAATTTGAAGTAAGTAACTGTTGGTTGATAGGACATATAATTAGGTAAAATCTATACTCTTTAAGCATTAATAGTCATACATCTTTAACTCATTAACACACCTTCCAAACTTTCATCTCATTCATAATTGTATACCCTTTGATGATTTTCCCTTTCCTAGAACAGTAACAAGTTTTTAGTCTTTTCTAAGTGAAAATCTGTCCTCTCTGTCATCATCGTAACTTCAGTGTTCCCTATTTTCATTCTTATTAGAGTCTTTAAAAAGAGCCTGTGAATGGCAGACACAGGGCAAGTGTCCTTAGTATCTTCCTTGCCTTGACTAACAATAAAAAAAAAAAATCATAAATTGAATCTTACCATATCATGTACTGAAAAATGACTAAGCTTGCACTGAATTCTGAGTTTCTGAAAAGGATTCCGGCTGGAATTCTGATAAATCAGACTAAGCATTAAACCCAGAGAATTCTTCCATTCAACCCCAGCTTTCTGTTTCCCAGGAATAGTTTTCTTGACAAAATGGTGCTGCTTTGGATTCTGCATCCAGATGGCAATACAAAATGAAGAGAATGTATCTGATAATCTCAGATTCTTCCAAAATGTTTGTTTTGAAATAAGTTTATAAGGCTGAACATGTGGTAGTGGAGAAGGAACGGGCAGCTTTTCTAAATTGATTCTCACTTGTGTAAGACAAATCTGTTTGTCACATGACTTTTAAAATCATTCAATGATTTTATGAAGCAAATGTTTCTCTCACTGCAGAAGGGTTGTTCATCATGCTGTGACCCTGAATGTGTAACCTCCTCCAATTGCACTTTCTCTTTTGGATTTTAGGGTTACAAACACACACAGAAATGACATATTAATTTTAAAGTCAATTCTTAAAAGCCTTAAATGGATAAAGTTCTACTCCCACCTCTTGGTTTAAATAACCCAATACCTATATATCTCTTAGTATGTAACCAAAGGTTAATGTCTTAAAAAATGGTCAAATTATTAAACATCATAGAATATATACTAGATTAGCATGTATGTCAAAGCTTGCTTGTGAAATATGCTCTGAGCAGCCAGGATTGATATCTATATTACCAAAAATTTCACAAACTATACCTCTGACATTAAATCATTATTCAAACTCCAATGTAACTCCATCTTTACCCCTATTTCTTTTTTTTTTTAATTTACACGACTAAGTGACTGAATTTTAATCTCTCCAGTGATATCAAATTATTTCTCCTTTAAATATGCAGGTGTGCAAGTAAGCCCAGTAGTAAACAAGAATTCTCTCTTTGAAAAGCAATCACATTTATGATTATTGTTGGAACTGGACTCTCACTAAGAACAAACCCAACTGAATACCAGAGAGATAGAAGATTGGGTATATTTAGTTAAATAATAACAAAAATCTCTGATTAAAACGGAAGAAGGCACCCATTTGCAATATGTATCTATGGAATTCAGTGACAGTGATGTGTGTGTACAAACAAATGCATGTTAGATTAGATAATGATATAACAATTATTCAACCTCTCTGTTGACCACAATGGAAGACATGCTTTCCTTTACCATTGGCATTGGGTTTTGACAGTAACCTACTTTAGCCAATGAAATGTAGAACAAGCAACAGCTTAAAATGGCTGTGCAGCTGTGCCTACTTTTCAAGCTCCTGCATTTTGCCATAAGAATGTGTTTCAAATAAAGTCTGGTTTAATGAAGATGAAAGTTACATAAAGCAGAACTTGATCCAACATGCAGCTTGGAACCTAGTACAGTTGAGCTCTGCTTAAATCAGCCATATCCCAGCTCACCCACAGAAATAGGAGTGAAATAATTATTATTGCATATCACTGAATTTTGTGGCATTTTTATTATACAGCATTTTTTGTGAAAATAGCAAATATAGTATGATGTATATATAATTGTTTTCAATATCCCTCTTCCAATAGGATTTGCTCCAATGGCATATTGTAGTATTTGTGAGCATGAATTACTGAGTCAAATAACCCTTGTTCAAATTCTTGCTTAGCTATTTATTACTTACTTCCTATGGGACTTTGTGCAACCAATACAAGCCTTAGAGTTGTAATTCATAAAATTCTGATGATGACACATACTTCATGGACTTTTTGTGAATATTAAGCATGACAATATATGTCAAGTGTGAACAAAATTCCTAAAACATAGGTCTCAATTACATAGTAATAATCAGTGTATCACCATATGGAGTTAAAATGTATTTATTTAAAACAGCATTACACTTGTTGCCAAACACTCTGAACTCTTAATTATCTAATGACTGAATAATAATACATTTGTGTGCACATATACTATGTCAACCAACAACTACTTCAATTGCGAGAATAAGGGCCATGAGGACTTAATCTACATTAAGGACAACTTCCAAAATGTTCAATACATTTACACAGCCACAAACATGCCAGTCTGGTTTTGCAATCATAAAATTTAGACTTTGAGTCCCTTCAAGAGAATAATAAGGAACATCAGCATGTCTCAAGACTCAACGATGCACTGGAAGTATATTAAAAATATATATTTTCTTACTGGAAGAAGCAAGTCAATATTTATTCTTTTGGTATTTTGTTAATAACTTGAACAGATAATTTACAACTTTTTTTAGTGTTATGGGATTTCTAATTTAAAATTCTTGAAGTAGTTTAAACAGAAAACATACTTAAAATTTCAAATAAAGTAGAAGCTAAAAATTAATCAAATTCTAAGTATCATTTTATCTTCATATTACTAGTATTTCATTAATTAAGCATTATAATAGAACTCCTAGAGGAAATAGAGATGATGATGGTTAGGCAACTTCCAACTATTATGTATATTAAATATAGCAAACAAAACTTGTTAGGATTTAGAAACTGAAGTGGAGGAAATGGTAAGGTGAAGTGATAACATTTCTGAGTAATAGGAATTCGCATTCTTCTGCGAGCTTTATCCTTCAGGCTATACAAGCAAAGGCATACATAAATTGATTTAAAATAATTGATTTACGTATGAAACTGTATAGACAGTTTTTAAAATAAACATAATAAAAAGTTTATTTTTGCAACATAAAGTAATAAAAATTCCATCTGTTGCAATATCAATAAATTCATTTGTTCCAAAATATTTTTTTAAGGTTTTTAATAGACCATACTTTTACAACAGATGTAGATATACAGAAAAATTGAGCAGCAAGTACAGAGTTATCATATGCCTCTTCCACACACGCAGTTTCTTTAGTATTAACATCTTGTAATAGTGTGGTATAGTTGTTATAATTGATATACCAATATTGAAATATTATTATTAAAGTACGTGGTTTACATTAGGGTTCACTCTTTGCCTTGCAAAGTTCTATGGGTTTTGAGGAATACAAAATGTTACATATCCATCATTACAGCAAGATACAGAATAGTTTCACTGCTCTAAACATGCTCTATGCTCCACGTATTCATCCCTACTTCACTGGAAACCACTGAACTTTTTACTGTAGCTATAGTTTTACCTTTTCCAAAATGTGATATAGTTGGAATCATGTAGTATGTCACTTTTCAGACTTGGTTTTGTCACTTAATAATATATATTTTAAGTGTCCCATGTCTTTTTGTATCCTGCTAGCTCATTTCATTTTTATTGCTGAATAATAGTCTCTTATATGGATAAACCATGGTTTGCTTATCCATTCCCTTTTGAAACATATCTTGGTTGCCTCCAATTTTTGGAAGTTATAAACAAAGCTGCTGTAAACATTTGTGTGCAGGTTTTTGTGTGGACGTAAGTTTTTAACTTATTTGGGAAAATAGAGTGTGATTGCTGGATCATATGTTAAACTTGGGATTAGCTTTATAAGAAACAGCCAAATTATTTTGGCTGTACCAGTTTTTATTCCTACTAGCATTGAATTTATTTCTGTTGTTCCACATCCTTGCCAACAAATGGCACTGCCAGTGTTTTGTATTTTAACCATCTAATAGGTATGTAGTGGTATATCAATGATGGAATTTGCAAGTCCCTATTGACATATGATGTTCAGCATGATTTCATGTTTATTTTCATCTGTATATCTTCTTAGGAGGAGTATGTGTTCATATCTGTTGCCCGTTTATTATTTTCTTATTGTTGAATATTAAGAGCCTTTGTATATTTTAAAGACCAGTCATTTATCAGACATGTGATTTGAAATATTTTCTCCCACACTGTGGCAAGTTTTTTTATTTTTATTTATTTATTTTTTGGTTTATAAACAACAGAAATTTATTTCACACAGTTCTGGAAGCTGATAAGTACAAGATCAAGGCACTATCAGATTCAGTGCCTGGTAAGGGCCCAATTCCTCAGAGATAAAACTTCTCCCTCTAACCATACTTGGCAAAAGGGGTAAGGTGGTCTTTCTTGGGACAGTAATCCCATTCACATGGTCTCCACCCCCATGACGGATTACCACCATACGCCCCACTTCCTAATACCATCACCTTGTGGGTAAGCAGTTTTTTTTATTTCAACATATTATGGGGGTACAAATGTTTAGGTTACGTATATTGTTTTTGCCACACCCAAGTCAGACCTTCAAGCCTATCCATCCCCCAGATGGTGCCCACCGCACCCATTAGGTGTGTGTATACCCATCCCCTCCTCCTCCCTCTCTCATCTTTGCAACAATCATAGCTTTGTAGATAGCCTCATGTAGATCTATAAACATTTTGTTAGATTTACAGAAGTATTTCACTTTTTGTTGTTAAGATAAACACTGTTGTTTTTAATTCCTAGTTCAAATTATTACTGCCATAAAAGAAACCAGTTGACTTTTGTGTATTAACCTTGTATGCTGCAACTTTGCTATAATTATTCATTAGTTCCATTAGTTGTTTTTTGTTTGTTTTTGTCAGTTCCTTGGATTGTCCACATATATAATCATACCATATGTGAATAGAGAGATTTGTTTCTTCCTTCCCAATCTGTATGCCTTTTATTTTCTTGCCATATTCAATTAGTTAGAACACCTAGTTAACTGGCAAATAGGAGTGGTGAGAAGAAACATTCATATTGTATTTCCAATTAAAGGGGAATAATACCTAGTCTCTCACCCCTAGGAATTATGTTACCTTTCAGGTTTTTTGTAGATGTTTTTATCAAGTTGAAGAAGTTCTATCTATTCCAGGTTTGCTGAGAGTTCTGATCATGTATTTTACTGAATTTGTCAAATACTTTTTCTATGTTTATTGACATGATCACATGATTTTTCTTCTTTATCCTCTGCGTGTAGTGGTCAGAGGATTGATTTTGAAAGTTGAAATGGCCTTGCATACACAGAATAAATCTTATTTAAGTTGTGGTATATAATTGTTTCTATACAGACACACACATTCACACACATGTACAGACACATACGTAGTTGAATTCAATTTGCTAACATTTTGTTGAAGATATTTGCATTTATGTTCATGAGAGATGTTCATTTTTAATTTTCCTCCATAGTTATATCTTTTTTAGGGGTATCAGGGTAATTTTTGCCTTATAGAATTGTTATAAACATGTTCCCTCTGCTTTTGTTTTCTGGGAGAAATTGTAGAGAATTGGTATTGTTCTTCTTTAAGTTTTTGGTAGAATTCACCGTGAAACCATCTGTCCTGATGCTTTTTGTTTTGGAAGGTTATTCATTATGGACTCAATTCCTTTAATAGATGAAAGCCAATTCAAATTATCTATTTCTCCTCTTGTCAGTTTCAGTAGATTGTTTCTTTCAAGAAATTAATCCATTCCATCTAACTTTTCAAATTTGGGGGCATAGAGGGTTTTTTTTATGATCACTTTTAAAATTTTGATATACTCAAGTAGGCGTGTCTTTTCTAGCATCTAGGCTTCCAAACCTGGTTAAGAGGCACTTCTCTTCTAATATTGGATATTAAAAAAAGAAAAATGTGTATTTATATATGTATATATGTGTGTGCTTGTTATAAATATAATTTAACTTCTTATTAATCTTTAGAGCAATAGCCTTAAAATTGTATTGTGCCTTCTTAAATTTACTACTTTCTAAAAAAAGTAGTAGATTTTTAAGAAGGCATAGAGTTTTCCATAATAATATTATTCTTTTAATAACCATGGGATCAGTTGTGTTGGTCCAATTTTATTTCTCATATTAGTAATCTGTGTCTTTTGGTTTTCTCTCGTTTAGCTTGGGTAAATGTTTATCAATTTAATTGATATTTTCTGAGAAACAGCTTTTAGTTGATTTCCTATATTTCCTGCAAGTTCACTGACTTCTGCTGTAACTTTTATTATTTCTTTTTTTCTGCTAACTTTGAATTCAGTTTTGTCTTTTTTCAAGTTTCTTAAGAGTAAAGCCTATATTATTGATTTTCAGTCTTTTATCTTTTCTAACATATGTGTTCAGTGTTTTACATGCTCTTTAAGCAGTATTTTTGGTATATCACACAGAATTTGAAAGTTGTATTTCCAATGTACTTTAGTTCAAATTTTTAAAAAAAATTCCTAATACTTTTCATTTTACCCATGTGTTACTTTGAAGTCTGTTCTCTACATGTCCACATATCCAAGTACATTGAGATTTTCTAGCTTCTTTCAGTTATAAATTTCTATTTTAATTTCTTTGTAGTCTGAAAATATACTTTATTTCATTTTTATTTTTTTTAAGCTTGCTAAGATGTGTTTTATGGTCCGTGATGTGGTCTATTTTGGTGAATGTTTCATGTGAGCTTTAGAAAAACATACATTTTATGTTTTGGATGCAATATTCAAAGTCAGTTAGATTCAGTTGATTAATGTTGTTCAATTCAAATATATAGTTACCAATTTTCTACCTGCTGGATTTGTCAGTCACTGATGTAAGGGCTTGAAATCTTGAACTATAATAGTGTATTTACCTAGTTCTTTTTTCAGCTCTATCAGTTTTAATCACTTATTTGGTATATTGTTGTTAGGTACATACATATTAAGAATTGTGTGCCTCTTGGGAGAAATGACCCCTTTGTTATTATGTAATGTCCTTCTTTATCCCTAATATTGTCCTTCCTCTGAAATATGCTATGTCTGAAGTTAATATACCTAGTCCAGATTTTTCACAATTGTGTTAGCATGGTGTGTTTTCCAACCCTTTACTTTTAATCTAGTTTTGTCTTTATAACTAAAGTATGTTTCTTGTAGGCAACATATATTAGTTTGTTTAGTTATTATCTACTCTGATAGTCTTTGTGTAATAATATAAATATTATATTAAGGACATTTACATTTAAAGTGCTTATTGATAGAATTGCATTAATATCCACACTTGTAACTGTTTTCTCTGTTGCCCTTGTTCTTTTTTCTGTCTTTTTAAGTTTATTTTGTATGACTCATTTTTAGTGGTTTCTCCAAATTTGGCAATATAGGTTTATAATTCATCTAAACCTACTTTTCAAATATTACTATATTGCTTCATTCCATGTTCAGAAAGCTTATCACTAAAATATTACCATTAACTCACTTCAATCCCTCATAACATACATTTTGTTAATAAACATTTCATTTAGGCCGCACAATTGTATTTGTTATTTGAAAGTCTAATAAAACTTGGTTTTGAAACTCATTATCAAACTATAGTAATTAATAACAAAGTATTGGTATAAATGTCAACAAATAGATCAATGAAAGAAAAAAGATTTCAGGGACAGACTCATAAGGACACTTGCTTTACAACAAAGGTAGAATGGCAATCCAGAGAAGAAAAGACAGGTTTCAACAAATGGTGCTGAGACAATTGGATAATCATATCTAAGGAGATTTAATTTTACTCTATATCTCAATTATATACAAAATTCAACTCAAACTGAATGTTAGACATAAATGTAAACATAAATCTCTAAAAGGTACTAGATAAAAACATAGCAGATCATTCCCACTTCAAACTGGAACTAGATAAGGATGTCCACTTTCCCCTCTTCTTTTCAACATAGTGCTCGAAGTCCTAGCAACAGCAATCAGGCAAGAGGGTGGTATTAAGGGTATCCAAGTGGGTGCAGATGAGATCAAGCTCTCGCTATTTGCTAATGATATGATTTTATATCTGGAAAACCCCACGGATTTTTCCAAGAGACTCCTAGATTTGATAAATGAATTTGGTAAGGTCTCAGGTTATAAAATCAATGTGCACAAATCAGAGGCATTCATATACGCCAAAAACAGTCAAGCCGAAACTCAAATCAAAAAAGTAATACCCTTTACTATAGCCCCCCCAAAAATTAAATATCTAGGAATAAATTTAACAAAAGATACAAAAGACTTATACAAGGAGAATTATGAAACGCTAAGAAAAGAAATTGTAGAAGATGTAAAAGGATGGAAAAATCTACCTTGTTCATGGATTGGTAGAATCAATATTGTTAAAATGTCAATTTTACCTAAAGTGATCTACAGAATAAATGCAATCCCCATCAAAGTACCATCTTCATTCTT
>CAUYRT010046169.1:0-69492 GCA_963574885.1 Lepilemur ruficaudatus
CAAAGAATGAGGAAGGGGGAGGAGGCATTACAGAAAGAGGAGAAAGAAGAAAATTGTCTCTGGGCTATAAGCAAATAGAAAACTAGCGAAATGCAGTATAGTTCCAGGCAGCACTAAGCATCCACTTATGGTTAATAGCAATGAATTAAAAATAAGACCAGCCAACAACGTGGTATTTTTCCCCAGGCACATGTAGCCACACAGAGACAGATTCTGATAAACTGAGTTGGATGTAACCAGGGATGGAATTAACAAAATGGGAAAATGCTCACAATTTTGTAAAAAAAGATAGGAAATTTTACATAGAAGCATGATTATAGCACTTCCATAGGAGGAAAAAACAGACTAAGGAAATCTATGGGTGGCTACAGTTTTACAGGTAATTTTTATTCTCTTCTATATTCTTCAACATTGTTTGCAAAAATCAAAATTCACTGAATCTATCTTAAGTAAACTAGTATTCAGGTCTATCCCCTGTAACCAAACACAGGAGGTAGAGTCAGATCCCACAAGAAATTTAAATCTGGAAGAGATAAAACAAGACAACAATTCTCTTTGTCTTTCCCCTCACTGAGTACAAGCGTCTCTTGTGTATGTTTCCTTCTGGGTATCTGTGTCATTCCCTTGAGTCCCTGTGTGTGCCAGACCATGCAGAGGACCCCAGCATGGCTACACTTGTCTCAGCTCATGGTTCCAGGGCCCACCACCACATGACTGGGTCTTTGTCTGTCTTAGATAAAATCCACAAGAGACAAGCCGATTGGCTCAGTTTGAATCAAGGCTTCTTGTTTGGTTCAAGCAGCTGGAATCAGGAAAGGGAAGTCAGCTGATCAAAATACCACATCCATCTAAACCCATTCTTTCAGCCAAATGTGGGGGAAAGTGGTAATTCCAGTGAAACAGGCCAAGCAAGACTCCAAATATAACTCCCAAAAAAACGTGTATGATATTATAATAACAAATATTTGAAGACCAGGCATCGTGGCTCACACCTGTAATCCTAGCACTTTGGGAGACCAAAACAGGAGGATAACCTGAGGCCAGGAGTTTGACACCAGCCTGAGCAACATAATGAGACTCCATTTCTACAAAAAAAAAAAGAAAAAATTAGCTGGTCAAAATTAGACTACAAAAATTAGACTACAGGTGGCATGCACCTGCAGTCCCAGATACTCAGGAAGCTGAGGCAGGAGGATAACTTGAGCCCAGGAGTTGGAGGCAATGGTGAGCTATGATGGCACCACTGCACTCTAGCCTAGGCAATAGAGCAAGACTGTCTCAAAAAAACAAACAAAAAAAAGGAATACATATTTTTAAATAAATGCTTACACAAAATAGATCAAGGGATATAACAAAATATTAAAAATTTAGTTCCTCTTTTTGATCAAATATTTCTTCTCTGTCTTAGGTAGCTTTTCATAATTGTGACTTCTAAAAAGTTTCTGTTGAGTACCTATTAGCACAAGGCACCATGTCCTTCAACTGTATAGAAAAAGTCTGATAGGCACAAAAATCATACTTAACAGTAAAATTTACATATTTGAAGAAGACAGGGAGAAGCTGGAATACTTCCCTGACTGCAAAATGGAATGTTGAAAACATCAAAAGTCTGAAGATTCTCTCTTCAGTGAGTGTCTAGTGAATACTTACTTCATGTTATTAGACTTGTAAGTTAGATCAGAGGCAAAAGTAACAGAATAAAACTGAAAAGCAAGTCTATTAATGGCATTTTTTAAGATTATTTTTTGTTGCACAAGTTGTACATGACACATGTTTTTGGATTTAAAATATAAGGTAAATACAGCTTGGGCGAGGTGGTTCATGCCTGTAATCCTAGCACTCTGGGAGGCTGAGGTGGAAGGATCACTTGAGGTCAGGAGTTTGAGACCAGCCTGAGCAAGAGCGAGACCTCGTCTCTACTGAAAATATAAAAATTAGCCGGGCATGGTGGCACATGCCTGTAGTCCCAGCTACTCAGGAGGCTGAGGCAGTAGGATTGCTTGAGCCCAGGAGTTAGAGGCTGCTGTGAGCTAAGCTGATGCCATGGCACTCTAGCCCGGGCAATAGAGTGAGACTGTTTCCAAAAAAAAGCTAAAAATAAATAAATAAATAAATAAATAAATAAATAAATAAATACAAAAGCATACAGAGGAAACTAAAAGGCTCCTTTAGTCCTACTTCGTTCACCCATGACCCTCCCCAATTCCACAGACTCTGTGGAGGAAAATACAATTAACAGTTTCGGCTGAACTTTTCCAACTGTTTTTCTAGGTTAGGTTTATTCTTTAGTTCATTCTTAAAAGTCTTCTTTTTCCTCTTTAAACTTGCCTTGCTTTCTTTATGCTGTTCACTTCCTTTCAGTATTCCTGGTAAGTTATATACCCTGGTGGCCTTAATTCCAGGACCTATAAAGACATTTTTAACCGTATCCCGATGATCTAATCCATTAAGCCTCTCCTATTTCACTCATGTTTTAAAAGCAGACATTTTATGGACCAGTGAAGCAATCATTTAGAAACGTACATCTCTGAAGCCATAATCATTTCATAATTTGTTCTGCCTCACAAACAACTACAGCCAGTCTTCCAGGAGGACAATCCTTTAAACCAAATCTCCAACATTAAAGCCGCTTATGGCTATTTCAGATAATTGGAGCTGTCCAGTCTGTGATGTGTTTGGTCTCTTTCATTTAAGGAGGATCTATTGTACTAATAATCGACTTGAAAATGAGCTCTGCACTAGAAATTTAGCAGCGAATGGTGGAAATAAGTGTGCTTACAAAATTTATTGGAAATTTCTTTCTGAAGGTCAGTGAATATATCAAGCACAATAGCAAATGTGCATCTTTAAAATAGTATATCACATTCTTATGAGACACTGTTGTGAAGTTTATGGTGCTACCCTTTCATAGGAACCAGTTAAAGATAGTTCAACCAAAACCTACTTTGTAGATTTGTCTAAATTTCTGAAACAATAAATAATATGCAATAAAGAAAAACTCTGGAGATTTCCTCCAAAAGGAGAAAAATTCCCCAAAATATGTCCTTTGTGGACCTTGCAGTGAGCCATATTTGTGTAGAAATACACCCTACTCTATCACTTAAGAGTTATCTTGAATAGTATTAGAATTTTTATGATTCTCAGCTTCCTGTTTAAACTAGAAATAGTAATATCTATTTCACAAGTATTGTTGTAAAATATGTTTGTGCCCTCCCAAAATTCATATGTTGAAACCTAATCCCCAGTGTGATGGTATTAGGAGATAGGGCCTTTGGGAGGTGATTAGGTCATGAGATTGGAGCCCTCATGAATGGGATTAGTGTCCTTTTAAGAGGCTGAAGAGACCAGAGTGCTTCCCTTCCACCACTTGAGGATACAACAAGAAGGAGCCATTCTATGAACCAGAAAATGGGTCCTTACCAAACACCAATTCTGTTGACACCTTGTTCTTGGACTTCCCAGCCTCCAGAACTATAAGATATAAATTTCTGTTGTTTATAAGCCACCTAGTTTATGGTATTCTGTTATAGCAACCCAAATGAACTAAGGCAATTATATAATGTATACATAGCAGAGACTATGCTATGTGCCTGGCCCATCATTGATTCCAATTCTGACTAGGGGCATACAATTCCCATACATACTGGCAAAACCTCATCCCAAATGTCTGTCTTATTGCTCACCTTTTCTGCGTCGAGACTCGTCCTAAAGGTATAAGATTCTTCAGCCTTATGCAGGACGGTACAGAGACATTAGGGCATTAACAGCCACAGGGGCAACCCTCAGCCAATTACAAATGGGAGTCAGCGGACAATGCCTCAGTCTTCTGTTCTTTAGAGAGACAATTCTGAAACCCATTCTATACAGTTCCCTGAAGGCTCCCCAATGGAATTGAGCCAGTTGCCCATAGCAATAACTGGCTCAAAAATGCAACTTTAATTAGCTTCCTGGAATCATCTCTCCAATAAATTACCTTCAACCGAACACTTGTTTCAGGCTCTGCTACGGGGAAGAACTAAACTAAAATGTTATGTAACATCTTTTAATAGTGCCCAGTACAAAATTTGTGATTAGTACATGATAGTTCCCTTCCCTGCATCTCTTTAGTAATGCCATTCACTTTGCTGATGAATCAAATATCCAGTCCTTAGCAATGACCCACTCTAGGCAAAGCAACGCTCTAGATATGGTAGCCACATGTGGCTACTGAGGACTTGAAATGTGGCTTATTCAAATTGAGAGGTGCTGACCATATAAGCTACACAATAGATTTTGAAAACTTAGAATAAAAAAAAAGAATGTAAAGTATCTCATGAATAATTTTCATATCGGTTAGTTGAAATGATAATACTTTGGGTATATTGGGTTAAACAAAATATATTATTAATATTAATCTCACTTGTTTCTTCTTGCTTTTTATAATATGGCTACCAAAATTTTTAAATTATCTTTGTGGTTTGTGCTGCTCTGGACATCATGGAAAAGAGTCATGTGTGAACTGAGAGAAAGAAAAAGAATGTGTGTGTGACACAGCATATTCAACAAGATGTTTAATTATAAGCCACAGAAACAATTTAGGCTGATGTAAGCAAGGAAAGATTTTATTAAAGATTAAAGGAGGCTGCGAAACCTGGTCCAAAGAATCAAGCTTGGAGGCTGCACAGCCGGGGAAAATGTTTACAGATAGTTTGCAAAATAGCTGCTTTTATTCTCTTTCCTGTATCCAAGTCCCTTGACAATGTGACTTGGACGCTCTTCTCATCAAGACGTAGAGTGGATTTCTTTATCCTTTGATTTGGGGCTGGCCCTGTGACTCTCTTTGGCCAAGAGAATGTGGCAGATGTGACAGTTGTATCAGTTACAATGTAAGCTTCACAAGGCCTCTCCTTCCTGGAATCCAGCTGAGCTGTCATGTGAACAAGCCCAGGCTGGGCTGCAGGGGGATAGGGACATGTGGTCCCATCATCCCCACAGCCTCAGCTGACAGTCAGCCAAACCACAGAAACAGAGCTGCCTAACTTACCAGCAGCTGATCGCAAACACACACAGGAGTCCAAAGCTGTTCATTTAAACCCAGTTTACATTGCCATTTTTCACAAAGTCTTGAGCTAAACAGGCTACTAAGCTCTGAGATGATTTGTGTCAAAGATAAATCCGAACACTAGTTAAAGCAGTAAGGATAGACTTCATTCAGTAATAATCATTGCAAAGGGGAAGAAGGTCCAGCGTGAACTAAACTTAACTTCAATTTGGGCACAGGTGATTGGGCATTTTAAAAGGTGAATGAGGGAGTAAGAAGGGGAAATAAGCAGGGGCTTGAGCAGAGACTGGGTTGGTTAATTTGGTGCTTATCTAGAGAAGAAGCAAATTTCTTGTGTCTTTATGGCAGGAGGTAGCCATGTAAATTAGAGGAGGCAAGTTGCCCACCTGGCTAGGAGGAAGAGCATGAGTTATTTCCCTGAAAGTTTGCATTTCAAAGAGATGGCTCTTAGGTCCCGGAGAAGGCAGGTTTGGTTGGTAGAAGATCCACATCTCAAAGGGGAAGAGAAAGGAATCAGAACTGCAAATTTTCTAAAGTAACTGCTCTAAGAGGGGAGGTTTGGGGGCCCAGGTATAACCAGGTTTGGGCTGGAATGAACAGGAGCCTTGAGCTTTCTAAGACAAGCACTTTAAGGGGGCTAGAGTCATTCTAGGGATGCAGCGTTGAGCTGCTAGAAACTATATTGGTTTTTGTTCAAGTCTTTTAGTGTGGGGATGGGGTGTGGGGAATGAACAAAATAATTTGTGCTGAGAGTCTGCAGTCGTTATAGCCCTAAGTTGAGGCCTAGTCAAAAACAGAACTCAGAGGAACTTCTCTAAAGTTTGGTCAAGAAGAGAGTCTTTGACACTTAGTTTGGGGATAGTTTGTTATGCAGCAAAATCTAAATATTAATATCATGTCTCAAATCAAGCCACAAAACTGGTCTACTGGAAACTCCACCATTCCCCCCTTTGGACCGAGAAACTATAGCTTGCACTGCTGGCTCACTGATGGGGGAAGTGACACCGCCAATAGTGCCTCTGGAAACTATGCCACTCCACCACCACTGCCAGGCTCGCCAGAATGGATTCTGTGTGGTCTATGCTTTTTGGTATCACTATCCTCAATTCAAAGTCTGGGGAATCTCCATCTGGTTAATGGATCCTAAGTCATGTGCCCATGCCCTCATTTCTCACTGGCATCGCCAGCCTCTACAAGAGAAATGCATTCTCTTTAATAAAACAGAGAATTTCCCAAATAAGAAGGATGTTTAGATACTGGGTTTGTTAGGTAGATAGTGAGGGATTCCAGGTCTCCTAGGGATGAAAGTGGGTGCCGTTGGAGTTCACTCCCCCACCAAATGGGCTTTCAGAGAGGCTCATCGGAGATCCGCATGCACAGTAAGACTCAGGTCATATAATTCCCAACCGTCCATCAAAGTGGTTCCATGACAACATCTGAACCACAGGGAGGTCCTAATTCAGACACTACAAAACAAAACCCAGACCATAACCAAGGTCTTTTTTGCTACCAGAGTGGGTTCGGTCATCATCTATGGTGTATATGTCTTGTTCTATAAACCTAAATCTTGCTCTTGCTTTATAATCCTGTCTTGCTCCCCGCCTCCCAGTAAATTTCATCTCATGCTTGCCTTACTTTGGTGTGCATGGTCATTCTTCAGCCAAGGGCACTCCAAGAACCAATATTTCGGACTGTGACCCAACAGGCTGTCAAACGACAAAACAAATGCTGTTATGTGGACCATAATATTTCACACATCTATTGTTTACTGATGCTGAGAACCATGCCTGACACATACTCCTCACTTTTCTCCACTTTAGTAACATCTCTTTACCTTCCCTGGGAAATCTGCTCTGACTTCCCCCTCCTCCAGCCCCAGGTGAATTAGGAAAATGTGCAGAGACATGAAACCTCAGAAAGTAATCAGCACGCCCACTGTTTCTTTAGTTCTTCTTTGGTCATAGTTCTTATCAAAAATCTTTCAATCTGAGTGACTAGAATCTTTCATTCATTCCCCAGTGCCTGGCATGGTGTTGGAATACAGTAAGCCCTCAGTCTTTGCTTCTATTCAAATAAACTAGGGATTTCATCAAAGGAAGAAATGGGAGGTCAATCTTAAAATAGGTTGATGTCAGATTATGCAGGATGTCAATGTAACTTATCTCAGAGGCAATATGGTGCCACTGAAGGCTTTAGTACTATTTATTAGAAAGATTCACCTATGATCAGTGCGTAAGATGCAAAAAAAGAAGTGAGACCAAAACCTAGCCTGCAGCCAATTGCAAAATGCTGAGTATATGAGTGGAAGGGCGTAGCCATGGTAATGGAAGAGAAGAACCAGATGCATGAGATAAATTTAAGAAGATGCTGGAATCTGATTGGTTCTGGGGGAGGGGGAAGAGAGGAAGGAATATGTTCATAAGTCAAGTGACAAAAAGATGAATTGAAGTGTGAGTTTTTAAAAAGCTTATGATAATTTTCTTGCTGCCTCAAGACCCTTTCCTCATCCTCGTCATTCTGAGGCATTTTCTAATGCAGGAAAAGGAAAAAATTACTGCAAAACAGGAAAAAAGGATGTCATATTTTTTGCTTTTGGCTTCAAAAAGTAGTGTTTTTAGGACAGCAAAATTTTGGAAGAGTACTTGCTAAAGGGGTTTCACTCTTCCTCTCTGTGCAAGTTCAGGTTCCCAGTAGGTAAGAGCCTTCTGAGAGGATGAAAAGAATTCATGAAGGAGTAGCAAAAGGGTTAAATACATACACAGAGAGGACTGGAAACTGCCCCTCCTCTAGATATGTAACTCAGGGAGAGAGAAGGCTGGAGAAAAGTGTGGTGTTTTAGATCCACAACATCAACTTGGTACTCCAGCATTCAGGGCAGAAATGATGGTATGGGTCTCTCTATGAGATGCTACATTGGGCCTACTGTTAGATGTGGCTGGGTGTGACATCAGGGGACAAAGAGGCTCTGATGACAGCTCTGATCCTACATTAAGCTGACCAGTGAGAAGTGGACAAATAAACTTCCCTATTCCTCAAGTAGGGCTCAGAAGTTACTTGAAAGAGACAGCTAAGGGCTAAAGGGGCTTGAATTGTTAACCCCAATGCAAATGTGAATCAACTGAAGTTTCTACAATTGCAGAGACTTCAGGAGGTAGCCCTCCGGAAGACTAACAAATACCATGACCACCAAAGAGCAGACACCCTCCCTCCCTGACCCCCCTCACCTCTATCCTGTCAAAAATAAACTTGGCAAGAGGAACACCACCCCGTAGAGAAAAAGACAAAGATAAAGTTCAGAACTGACATGATTTTAAACTTGAAATGACTGAAAAAGCAAGACAAAGGCTAAGTCCACCTGGAAATGACAAGATTTAGTTTTATACCATCAGAGGAAATAGGGCATGTAATAGAAATTAAGTTCAATTACAAGAAAATAAAATGCTCCCTGGTTTGTATATACAACTTTAGGGCCTATGAAAATTATACTTACAACAGGTATAATGAAATTTACTTCACTTTTTAAGAGGATTAAGAGCTCTTTTTGGGGAATGACAACATAGATTATATTTTTTTTATTTCAGCATATTATGGGGGTACAAATGTTTAGGTTTCGTGTGTTGCCTTTCTCCCCCTTCCCACCCCGCCGGCGTCAGAGCTTCAAGCATGTCCATCCCTCATTTGGTGCGCATCACACTCATTATGTCTGTATATACCCATCCCCTCCTCCCCACTCCCGTCTCCCATCTGCCCGACACCCAATAAATGTTATTCCTGTATGTCCATTTAGGTAATCCATATGTCCATGTATGTAATCAGTTAATACCAATTTGCTGCTGAGTACATGTGGTGCTTATTTTTCCATTCTTGGGATACTTCACTTAGTAGAATGGGTTCCAGTTCTATCCAGGAAAATATAAGAGGTGCTATATCACCATCGTTTCATATAGCTGAGTAGTGCTTCATGGTAAACATATACCACATTTTATTAATCCACTCACAACACAGATTATTTTTAAATATAATAAAAGATCATTGACTGAAATGGTTGAACACTACCTTGAAATTAACAAAGTAAACTGCTGTTTTCCTGATGCCTGGCTTGCCCTCTGAGGCATGTTCTGATTCTAATTTAGTGCTGGGTTTGGGTCACCAAGGTGGTTCTAGCCACTATTCCTCAGTACAATCCAAAGATTTCCCGTCCATCTTGGGTCAATCAAAGTCTAGGGGACTCAGAAAAGATATATTAGCTATCAAAATGGACCTGTAGTTAAGATACACTGTAGAACAATTGTTCTCAATGTGGGCTAGAGAGAGGGGGTTTGCTCTTTGTGGGACAGTTAGCCGTGTCTAGAGATAGTTTTGGTTGTCTCAGCTGAGGGTGTCACAACCGCCATCCAGAGATGCTGCTAAACAGCACACAATTCAGACAGTCCCCAAAACAAAGAATTATCCTGAGCCAAAATGCCAGTAATACTACAGTTGAGAAACCTACTTTAGAGGTAAGTTAGAAGCCTAACCACTTTCAGAATCCTGTTTAAAGTTGACCTACCACTTAGAATTTGTTAATACAAGAAATTTAATGTATACAGGATTCTTTGTACTAGAGAGGGCCTAGACAAAATTTAGATTGTTCATTAGATTGTTTTCCAAAATATTTAACTTCCAAATAAAATTAAAAGCACAAGAATTCTTTAAATACTTTCCTGCCATCCTTTAAATGTAGAATTAAATTAATCAATAAATGGTCTGTCTTTTTAATTTTGGTAATCTATTCTTAAATAGTTCTATACAAAAACAGTAACTGATTACCATGGTTTTACATGAGAAAATTATTATATAATGCAGTATCTGTCAACCACAACCCACAGCCAATATCCTAAAACATAACTGAAACTCAATAAAACACCTATAAATAAATAACAAACTATCATGTTAAGGTGTAAAATGCTTAAAACATTACTTCCTAATAACCAATAAATTAATATATCTAATAATCAGTTGTGTGGTATACAGCAATATAACTGTACATAATATATATCTCTTCTCTGAAGACTCAAGAACTTTTCAAAATATCAACATCCAACTCTAATGCTGTGGTTGAAATAACTCAAAAACTTCCTCACACACTGTTTCATAGAAATTATTTTATTGATTTTTCATTTCATTGAAATGTATACTTTTTTATGTGCTTGTTGGGTATTTGTATATCATCCTTTGTTAAATGTCTATTCAAGTATTTTAACCAATTTTTAATTCAATTACATGTATTTCTATTATTGAGATATAATAGTTGCTTATAGATTCTAGATACAAGTCCTTTATCAAATATATTTTTCTCCACTTTGTGGTTTGCTTTTTTTGGGGGGGAGGGAGGACAGAGTCTTGCTCTGTCAGCCCAGGTAGTGCAGTGGCACCATCATAGCTCACAGCAACCTCAAACTCTTGGGCTCAAGCGATCCTCCTGCCTTAGCCTCCCAAGTAGCTGGGACCCCAGGCTTGCACCAACTCGCTCAGTTAATTTTTTTATTTTTAGTAGCGATGGGGTCTCCCTCTTGTTCAGGCTGGTCTCAAACTCCTAAGCTCAGGCAATCCTCTTGCCTTGGCCTCTCAGAGTGCTAGGATTACAGGTATGAGCCACTGCACCTGGCCTTGCTTTTCTTGTTATTGTTGTTTAACATTGTCTTTCAAGGAGCAAAAGTCTAATTTTGATTAATCTGAGTATTGAACTGTTTCTTTTATAGATAGTGATTTTTATGTCTCCTTTTAAGAAATCTTTACTTACCTCAAGGTCACAAAGATATTCTCATCTTCTTTTCTTCTAGAAGCTTTACATATACTATGATGGCTAAAAATAAAGGTTTACAACTCCTACTGCAAGCAAGGATGTGGAGAAAACAGATATTTCATAAATTGCTCTAGTGAAAAATGGTAAAAGTATTTTGGAAAATTGCTTGGTAGGTTGTTATCACAATGTTAAACATACAACAACTCCATTAATGAGCAATTCCACTCTAGGTGTTTACCCAAGAGAAGGGAAAACATGTGCACAAACAGTTTATACAAACATATTTATAACAGCCATATTCACAGTAGCTTACAAATGGAAATAGCATAATTACCCAACAACAGGTAGGAAATAAAAAATTGTGGTATATTCATATAATGGTGAATGAACTAATGATACATACAATAACATAGATGAATCACAAAAACATGATGCTGAACAAAGACAGACACAAAAGAGTACATGCTTCATGATTCCATTTATCTAAAGTTCAAAACAGGTAAAACTAATTGATACTGATAGAAATTAGAACAGTGGTTGTCTCAGGGCAGGGAGAAAGGAGCCCAGGAAGGGGCACAAGGGAATTTACTAAGGTGATGGAAATGCTTTATATCTTGACAATGGTATGGCTTACATTGTTATTGACAATGGCATGGATTACGTTGTTATTTTAAAGTTAATGATATATTCATTTGTTATTGAGCAGTGCACTTAAAATCTATGCATTTCACCACATAAAAAATTATACCTCAAAAAGTATATATCATATTGAGTATTAGAGGCATAAGTCTAAATTCATCTTAAACATACAGCAGCTAAGAAATATGTACACTTTATGAAATCCAAATATTAAAAGTCACAAGGCAGTCTAATGGAAAAATGTTAAAGTAGGAGAAGTACTATTGGGATGTACCTGTACTTTTTACATGCCTAGAAAGATCTGTCCTCATCTGTGCCTTTTTAGATATAAATGAAGAGTCAAGATTATGCACTGGAGGTTGTTTCACTCTGGATTACAACATTTTAACTCAGTTGGAATTCATAACAGTGGGGTTGTGTTTTCCCCTAGATTTGATCTGTTCTATTGGGCAAGTGCCAAGAGTTAATTCTATTTCTACCTCTTGTTGTAAACACAAAATATGGTATAACAGGATTTTATTTATTTATAAGACAACAAGGTTAGAAAATATTTTTGTTAGCTATTAAGTATAATCCACTTCATTTTCTCAAGGATCAGAGAAAATACGTCAGTTGATCAGTAACCAAAACCTGCTAAACCTCTGACCTAGTTCTAATAGCATAAAAAGGACTGCATAATTGTCGACAGAGCGTTAACGAAATCTTTTGTCCTTTATGAACAAACTTGACCTTGGGTTAACTTTATCGCACTGTTTCCCTGGAGATCTGAAAAGGGTAGGATGAAAATATGTCTACTAGGCAGTATTTCTTATGATTTTTAAAAAAATGACACACTGCATCTGACAGGAGAGAAACTCCATATGAACCATAAATACCTAGTGGGAAACCATAGCTTTGGGCTCCTGGAATGTGATGACTTTAATAGCTGTGTAGCTCACTGCAGGGACTCTAGAATTGATGCCACAAACATTGTTATAAGAGATGCAGGTTCCTATTTGAGACATGAGGCTTCTAAGCCAAGAGGGTACACATGTGTCTGTCTCATTTCCTTGCACCTGAACTGTCAACTTGAAACCCAGAGATTTACCTCTTGATTGGTGTGAGGATTTCTGCAAGAAGTCTTACTAAAGAAAAATACTTTATGCTGCCATTCCGGCAAGCTGCATTTCCTACTTATACCTTTCAAATTGAATCTAATGCCAAGTATGCCCTATGGAAGTCTTGTGATTCAAAATTTTCAGAGACTCCCTTGTGGGCATAGCAATAACTCAGTACACAATACAGGATACCTAATACAGAATGGTAGTGAATAAATGCCTTTCACGATTGATGGGAAATTCACTGCTCTCAGAGTCATGTTCATCTCTGTCACCATAGGTAAGTCACACTTCAGTGCCACAATATAAAGTGGAGATGGCATCTGCTCTTGTACAATAGTAGGAATGTCATGAACATAAAGTAGTACGTGAAATGCTTGTGATCTCCTTAGAAGAAAGTGAGAAAGAAAAATAGCTCAGAGCGGTCTATCTATGTGAGGTAGGCAAAACTTATCAAGCCCAGAGAGACATGAGCACGAATCCTCACTCATGCCCCCTGCACCCATGCCCAGGGGCAATTATTTAAAGGCATTTTGTTCTTTCTTTCCCTGTAGTTTCCAGACTAGGTGATAAATGACCTAAATATTATCATAAGTTACAAAATGTGGCCCTCACCCATTATCTTCATATTCCTGGAATCTGTGAAACAAAGAACAATGGTAGAGTCCATCAATAGCTTATGTTATTTTAATAAACCAATGTAAGAACTGCTTTTTTCCTTTAAAAACCCACTTGGAACTGCTACTAATCAAAGCACATATTCAGCACAACTCGAATCTCTGTCTCCCGGGTTGCAGTCCTCAAATTCAGCCCAAATAAACTCTCTATTGATATTAATTTCACCTCAGGTTCTTTCTTTAGGTCAACAAAAGACAGCATAAAAATCAAAAATATGTTTTGGCATAGTTAGGGCTGGATTTATTTCCTCTGACATTTTTGATAATTTTTTTTTGTTCTTCTCACAGATATATAAGTGGATTCTTTTTCAAAAATAATAGGTTTACGTATATTAAAAGTGACAATTATTCTTTCTCCTCTGCATCTGGTTAACTATACCAAACCATCACACATCACAAATCAAAAGGAAAAAAATGGAACTGTCAAATACCATTAGAGAACTTGGGAGCCATAGAGTGGATGGGCACAAAGACTAGAAATCCCCAAATCATTCTAGAACACAGAGAAAAAAATTAGGGACACTTAGACTTGAAGACACCTGACACGAACTTTAAATACACACAGCAAACTAAGAGTAGTTTCTGAACAGTTTCCATGGGCATATAATCTACTTGTTACACCCGCCAGAAGTCAGTGCACTACCCTGAGTTACTACCTTTTCTTGGTAGATAAACTTTCTCTCTATATACACTTTTAGCCTAGCATGAAAAGTAGTTTAGTGAACTTAATATTATGAGACACTTTTAAAGAATTAAGACCTATCCCAGGCACACGTTTGTCACTTGAACTTAAATTATCACAAAAAGAGCTGAGTACATGCAAATTCCCTTACTGAGTTTAGATATAAAGCCTACATGCTCATTTGGCAGCTAACATTACCATTTGCAGATATTGAACAGCTTTGCAAAGAAAATGCCTCCATATATCAATGACTAGATAGCTAGTTTGAGATGATAAAAGATGCAGGGCTTCTCTTTAAGACAAAAAAAAACCCCTATCGTTTTCCAGATGATGACACTGAAATATTTAACAATATGCTATTCTAATTCATTTTCCAAGCATATATGCAAAATTCACCAAGAGCCTGCAACAGCATACTTAAGCAGCCACAATTTGATTCATGCATTCTAAACACAGTCAATTCTATTCTTCTGAGTATTTAAGAACCTATTAGTGGACACAGAGAAGAAAGAGGCAAACTATCCTACCTGCTTCCTTAACCCCACAATCTTCTCCACATGTGAATTTATGTCTGAATAGATATACACTAAATAATATGGTTACAATTGCCTACATCGGTGCCATTCCTTCTGTGGCACCAGGAGAGAGCCTCCCTCAAATGGCGAATGAGAATAAAATCCATGGAGATCCACTGCAAACATGACAGGATACACTGCCTCTATCCATCTTGGTATGCCTAGAAGACTAGTTATACTAGTTGTGTTAGGTAGATATTGGGGGTTGGGGGGAGTGTGGCATCTGGCTCTCCTGGGTATGAGGGACAAGTATCCCACTTCAGATAACCACTGCAGGAGGGAGGAGTAATGCATGGCCCATCAGAACTCAGCATGCTAACTTCCAAAGCAGCAGGGGATTCCCAGAAAGCCAAGCAGCACAGGTGCAGCAGGGTCTGGAAGATGACCAAAGTAATCTTGAGCCAATTATCATGTCGTTAGCATAAATCTGCATTGTGGTTTTTGCCTCCCATTGGACTTTCAGATAGGCTCACAGGAAATTCGCGTGCGCAGTAAGACTCAGGTTATATAACTCACGGTTGTCCATTGAGGTGATGCATGAGCCCCACCTGCCAACGAGGGTAAAACCTAGACAATATAAAATGAAACTCTAGTCAATAGTCAGGCCTCCTGTAGCAACAGAGGCCGTTCACTGTCTGTGGGGAATGTTATCTTGCTTTTGCTCAATAAACTCTGCCTCTTGCTTGCTTTGCTATCAGTGTGTCTTGTCATTCTTCGGCAAGAAACGAGAACAGACTGCATCCTGACGGTTCTAATAATTACACTGAATTTGAATGCTAGTAAGCACTTGCTCTGTGATAACAGTGTGCTAGATAAATAATGCATAATGATTTGTTTGGTCCCCTATTGTCAGTTCCTTGGGGACACGCACAAACTGTATCTTATTAATCTTTTCATCTCTAAGTTTTACATAGAACCTGGTAAACAGTAAATTTATTCAATAAATAAATGAATGGACAAATGGGTGAATGAATGGTAATATGGTAGCAAGTTAGTCTCAACAGTTACTGAATATACTGCTACTATATCATTTAGGATGCTTTCAGCTGCAGTCAACAAATGACGGACTAGCAGACCAAAAATGCATTAGATAAAGTAAACATTGATTATCTCATTTAAAAAGGAAGTGATTCCAAGGTTGATACAGTGATTTAATTATATCATATGATTTAGGATTCTTTCTTTCCACTCTTCTAATCTCAGTATGTTAGCAACGTCTGCCTTCATAATCACAAGATGGCTGCTGAACCTCCAACATCATATCATCACAAAAATAAAAAAATACCCAAAGCAGAAAGGAAATAAACAGAAAAAAAAATTTTTTTTCTTTCCAGGGGTCCTCCATGCTACCATACTTTCGCTTACCTCTTATGGGTGAAGACTACTTCACATTTCCACTTTAGACTGGTCACCAACAAAGAAGAATGGAATTTCCATAACTGGCATAGACTAGCTCTCTATGGCTAGAGAACAGAGATGCAACCTTCCTGCACTACTCCATCAAATGAACAAAGTAAGAATTCTATTTATGTGGAAGATGAAGGAATGGTTGAAACATGCAGTATTTGCATAGCTAACTTACAGCATGATATATAGCAGATCTTAAAAAGTCAGCAAACTCTCAAATCTTTCATTCATTCAACATATATTTGTTAAGCACCTACCATGTGGCAGGTCTCTGACCCTGAGAGACATCAGAGAATAAAATATATATAACTTCCAAACCTCAAGGAATTTATATTCCAGAGGGGAGAAGATAATAAATAATTAGTATAATAAATGATAAGATATATTTATCATATGTATATGAAAGTGATAAAGGGTATTTAAAAAAAAATCAGGGTAAGGTGGGACCAGGTGGAAGTTTTAAATAAGGTAATCTGAAAAGTGACAATGATTTAAAGCTAAAAAGACCAAAGACTAACACTCCCCCATCATCTGAAAAGCTGACTAATTCCAAATGGCAAAAGGTCAGACTATTGCCTTCCCAGCAAAGCCCAATTATTCAGATGGCCTCAGGATAGCCAACATTAAAGTGAAAGAGCAGGTCAGAGGAAGAGCAAGAATGTAAAAACTGAAGTACTGTGTAGCATACATTCAGAAAAATTTCTGATTGTATTTCCAGGCACCTTAACAGCAAATAAGCTAGGAGCTAACTAAGATAGAGGAAATTACATTGCTAAAGAATCTATCAACCTAAGTAAGAATCAAATAACCAAGTAACTCTATTGGCCTGAAAACTGAACCGTAAAATATATGTGGCCCTCCAAAGGGAACGAATTCCCCAAATCCTTTTCAGATGTGAACAAGAATAATAATAGACAAGGAAGTTCCTTCCAGAAAGGAGAAACAGGGTCTAAACAAGGAAGTCCCTCCACTGCCAGGACAGAGTCTTTGAAATTCCATCAGTGGTTTGGACCAGTGACGGTTGTGTTTCTCATTCTTCTGTTTTCTGAATAGAAGTTTTAATTACAATTATTCTGTTCCTGATCCACCATTTATTCTTGTGGTGGGAAGGGGTAACATAAAGAGAGGAAGGTATCTTACCTTCAGTTTATATGTCACCAGACAATGAAGAGCTACACGTGGATGTGAGTGACTGGACTGAACATCACCCAGGGATCGTGGACAGTAAGCTGGATACAGCAACTTAATGGAACTTTGAGCTGTATCTCTTGGGGACGGGATGAATGTGCTCTTTGTGGCTTGCTTAGTGAGAGGATGAGTGTGAGAAGTATACACACAAATACTTGGCAGCCAGAATTGCAGGCTGTGGGACAAATAGCCAGTAATCTCACATAAATCATCCACTCCGTATTCCTAGGCACATAATTAGGCTACATTTCTCAGTCTCTCTTGCAGACTGATGTAACCATGTGACTAAATCTCAGCAATGAAAGCAGAGTAGATGTGATGTGTGCCTACCTCTTCAGGACTGGGGACTTTAAGAGAGGTGTGCCTCCTCCACACCATTCCTCTTTCCACTGGATGAAATCTGGATACAATCTTGAGCTCACACCTGATGACGTGGTCCTAGAGAATAGACAAAACAAAATGGAAGAAACCTGGGTCCTTCAATCACCATGTAGAGAGCTACTTTCAACCTGTTAGTAACCACCCCCTGTTATTACATGAGGGAGAAATCATCTTCTTGTTCATTAAGTCACTGATTTTCTAAGTCAGTGTTTATAACAATTTATTCTACTCTAACACAGAAATGTAGCTAATGCAGAAATTATTTTCTATAAAGAATATAATTTTAGCAATATTCTTTCAAAATAGCTAAAATGTTTTCAGTTTTGAAACCTACATTTTCCAGTTATTTTGGAGAAAAAAAACTATGGTGGAACCTCTCACTTCTTACAGACTATAGATAATGGATTATTAACATATTTAACATGTAAGATTTAGCAAAATAATGAAAAAAAGCAAGAAATAAAAATGTTATTTGCTGATGTGGTACTTAAGACAACTTCACAGTGCTACAGCAATTGAAATGCAAATATATTTCACTGCCATTAAAAACTCCATTCCAAATGCAATTGCTTAAAGCTTTTCTCTTGTACTAGGTAGTAAATTTCTTAAGAGGAGGGACTCTGTTTTGCTCTCAACTGTAAAAATAGTATCTGGTGCAATATCTCACATATAATATGCATTTAATAAATATTTGTTGAATGAATAAAATTAACGATTGAATGATTTACATTTTAATTGGTTTTAACTTTTGTAGAAAAGTAATATATTTAATAGAAATTCAAAAAGCAAAAAAACAAAAAAGTTGCATTCTCACGTATCTTTGATGCTATCATCTCTCATTAAGAAAACTTTCTGAATTACAACAAAATTTTAAATTTTAGATCTAACTCCACGGGCACACAGTTAATGCAGAAATATGTCTGGATTTTAATTTCGAACTTGAGTATTCCATAACCAGACATCTGGTATTTATACAATAAAATGTCAAAATAAACTTCTGGTAAAATATTGTGAAACAGACTTTTCTAACTTTAGACATCAATCCTAAACTTTCCTTTTATCACCTTGATTTTAATAGTGGGAAATGTGCACATTACTAAAGACTGGATTTGGCTCACAATGAAAAAAAAAATCAATAGCTTGGTAGTTAACTCCCAATCTTCTCCCAGAAATGCCAACACAGAATTTATCCACAGACTGGAAATAGGTTTGGTTTGTTCTGCTTGCACAACAAGACAATGGATCAGCAGACAGTTTACCCATAATGTCAGCATTACTAAAACTATAGGTTATAAATCTCTTTAATGCAAATATCTGTATCCCAAACTTTCAAAGGGATGCTTGTCTAAGCTTATGAGGAACCATAATTTTAAGAGCAATATTTTCTTTATTGTTAAAGATTCCAATAGAGAAGCACTAGACTCTGTGTGTAGAATCTTGTAAGGATTAGACTTTTAGAAAACATCTGTCACACTGTTTAATTTGAGTGGAAATCAAAAACAATTTTAAAACAAATTTTAAAATTCGTTTCAAAATTTTGAAAATAGTTATTGCTTTCCTCCTTATTAAAAATGAGAAATAATTTAAATAGGTATTTAAACTTCAAATATATTACTTAAGCAGCATTGAATCTAAGACTGAAAATTTAATCTTCAGAGTTTATTAATCAATTTTAATTTTTAATGTGATTCATTCACTCACACATTCATTCAAGAAATATTTATTGAGCATTGCAGCAGAGATTCCTTGTTGTGTATTCCAATATCCATGCTCCCTCTTTTAGAAGCCCTGACTTTTAGCTGGCCACATGGACACCTAGAATAAAGATGTGATCTTCACATCTTCCTTTCAGTTAGGCCCTTACCACCTCAATGGTGGAGGTAACCAGAAATGTTATGTGGCAGCTTCTGAGTACTGAAGTACTGAGCAATATTCTTAAAAGGTAGCTGGTATATATTCTTTACCCTATCTTCCCACCTTCTTCCACTCTATTTAGGATGTGGTTCTAACGGAAGAATCTACCGCTTGCACAAAGATGAGATCCATATCCTAGGGATGGCAGAGCAGAAAGCTAGAAGCAGCATGTATGCCTGAGGACTTTGTGAATTAGAGGTACTGCCCTTGCTCTGGAATGCCCACCTCTAGACTTAAACACAAGAGAAAAATAAAGTCCTATCTTTTTAAACTCATCATTATTTGGGGTTTTCATATTACTTGCGATGAAACCGAATCCTAATGGATTCAAGCACAAATTGTAAGATCTAATAAGCACTGAAATAAATACAAAATGAGTAAGGCAGAGTTTCTGCACACAACAAGCTTAAAATTTAACAGTGAACACTAATATATAAAGAGCACCAGAGTAGATTGTCATAATTAGTTTTTTCCTGTTTATGTTTCAAACTAACTCCCTTCCTCTGGTAACAACCACCATTTTCCTTTGGGGAAATTCTTCTTCCATATCATGATATCAAATTTTAATTCCCATACCTCCATTCCTGATCCAGCTTGAGTTATTTGGGGCTCAGGGTGAGGTGGAAATAATACAGCCTGGCCAATGAAAGTACTTAGCCATTGTAATTGATTCACATATGAGCATATGAATTAAACTTGGCCATTCAGAATCCCACTGTATTAATCAACTATCACTGCAGTATGTTGCATAATAAAGCAACCCACAACTCAGTGCTTTAACAACAAACATCTATCATTGGTCTATAGGTCAGCTGGGTCTACCTAGCTTTAGGCTACAAGTTGGGCTATGGTCTGCTCCACATGTCTCTCATCCTTCTTAGACCAGCAAATACATGAGTGAACCTCTTGTGACATATGACATGGGCAAAGGAGCCAAGCGAAGCCACACAGTTAAAGCCTCTGCTCACTGCCATGTTCGTTAGTATCCCATTGGGATGGGGAAATATATTCTGCCCACTGTAAGGTCATATGACAGACAGAAGGGGTGAAGAAGTAGAAATAATAATGCAATCGATTATGCACACATCTTGAGTTTCCAGTACCATTTGGGTCATGGTGCCAGAAGGCTTTGAGCCTGGGGCTGCACGTGGCAATCTTTATGGCAAAGTGGAAAAAGCACATCTCCAACAGGACAGAATGAGATAGCATATGAAGAAAAACAAAGAGATGAGAGATGAATGGATGGATATACTGAATATACTAAATCCCTTACTTTAAAAATGGGACCATGTTAGAAAAAAATACCAACAATAGTGGCATGAGCAAAAGTTGTGGGAATTCAGGAAAGTAGAAAGATTAGAGAAACTTTTGGAGCAGATATTCATTTGAATTGGACTTTAAATGATGAGTGAGAATGATTTTTACCATCACAGATACGAAAGTGACTTTCAGAAAACAAAATTAAGTGATCTTTCTAGAAGACATTGTTGGTTTATCTACCTAGTCTCTTTTCCTTGCTTTCTATCATGTATGCTGAAAAACTTAATACTCACTTTCACAGAACCATTACATTAAAGGTCATATAACAGTTCTGGTGATCAGATATAAGCATAAATCTGCTAGGGTCTCTCAGAAAAGTTTTATTTCCTAGTAAAAGTGAAAGATGTAACTTCCCCTTGCCCTTATCACCATATCTTCCATCCCTGACTTCCTCCCTGGAAGAAAATATGTTGCCTCTCAAGAGTCGCAGAGCCACTCTTGAGAGGAAAACCAGGAGAGCTGAAGCAAGGGTAGTCTTGACAACAGTAATAACTGCTAGCTGTTGGTTCTGCTGATTTTGTTCAGTGAAACAAATAAACCCATATTTGACTCAGACACTGTTAATCAAGTTTTCTTTTACTTGCATCTGAAAGGATTCCTAACTGACTTAAGCCTAAAGTCAAAGTAATATCTATTTTAGATCAAGAACTAATTGTATAACTAGTCTTTGTATATAACCTTACAGTTTATAACACATTTTTACACACTTCACTGAGTTACTAGACTAGAAAGAAATGTAGTTAAAGATAAAATCCTTGACTATTCAAGTGCATAATTGTTTTGTTTTGTCAAAGAAGACAGGAAACTAGAAAGCCCATTGTAACAGTTTACATTCTAAACACAGTCCTGTGTCAGTTAACAAGCATAGATCTGAGAAATGGATCATTAGGCAAATTCATCACTGTGTGAACATCCTAGAGTGAACTTACACAAACCTAGATGGTATACTACTACATACCTAGGCTATCTGGTATAACCTATTGCTTCTAGGTTACAAACCTATGCAGCATGTTACTATACTGAATACTGTAGGCAACTGTAATACAGTGGTAAGTATTTGTGAATCTAAACATATCCAAATGTAGAAAAGGTACAAAAATATAATATAACAGTTTTTTTTTAATGTTACTCCTGTATAGAGTACTTACTATGAATGGAGCTTGCAGGACTGGAAGTTGCTCTGGGTGATTCAGTGAGTGAGTGGTGAGTGAATGCGAAAGACTGGGACATTACTATACACTACTGTAGACTTTATAAACACTATACACTAAATTTTATAAAAAAATTTTCTTTCTCCAATAATAAATTAAGCAGCTTACTATAATTTTTTAATTTATAAACTTTTTAAATTTTTTAACTTTTTGACACTTAGCTTAAAACACACATTGTACAGCTGTACAAAAATACTTTCTCTTTATATCCTTATTCTATAAGCTTTTTTTCTATTTTTAAAATTTACTGTTTTTAACTTTTTAGATTTTTTTAAAACTAAGACAAAAACACACACATTAGCCTAGGCCTACACAGGGTCAGGATCATCAATATCACTGTCTTCCACCTCCACATCTTGTCCCAACGGAAGGTTTTCAGGGGAAATAACTCACATGGAGTTGTCATCTCCTATGATAACAATACCTTCTTCTGGAATACTCCTGAAGGACCTGCCTGAGGCGGTTTTACAGTTAACCTTTTCTTTATAAGCAGAAGGAGTATGCTCTTGAATAACAACAAAAACTATAGTATAATAAATACATAAACCAGTAATATTTATTATCATTATCAAGTATTATGAACTGTACATAATTATATGTGATATGCTTTTATAGCTATACTTTTATAGGTAACACAGTAGGTTAGTTTATACCAGCACCACCACAAACACGAGTAATGCATTGCACCACAACATTACGATTGCTACAAGATCACCAGGCAAGAGGAAGTTTTCAGCTCCTTCATAATCTTATGCAACCACTGTCCTATATGCAGCACATCATTGACGGAAACTTCACTATGCAGCACATGACTGTAGGTCCATGTATTACTGTTACAAGTGTTAAAATCGAGATCATAAGGCTGAAAGAATGGACTCTTTGTAGAAAATATATCAATGATACCAATTATAAACAAGACCTAAGGCCATGCCAGGCAAGGGTTAAGTCATGCATCCCTACATTTAAAGAATAGAACTATAGAATAAACTATATTCTAACTAAAACAGAGGTTAGTTTTTCTTTTTCTCAGCAGCTAAACAACACTGGCCTCAAGATGAGCAATATTAAAACAATTGCAGCTCACCAACCACCAGACACTAACTGACCCACCTCCCTGTTCCATAAGCCATAACCGCATCTTTCATCGGACAAGAGACTGATTTCAGTAACTTTCTCCTGATCCTGATAAAAGACCACCAACCATGGACTGGTTCCGGCCAGTGCACAGAGGTTGTGCACTGAGTGTTTTTGTGTCCTTGCTTTACCTTTTAGCAATAGAGGGCCTAATTGTAATACATTTAAATATTGTCTCCACCTCAAAGTAAACATGGGGAATATGTAACATGCATGTTTACTTATTGCACCTATGCGTGCACTGTCATGAATATTCATAGCTCTTTCTATAATCTCTTGAATATGCATACTTAGCCAACCCATTCAGCAGAAATTCCTATCTCACTCTTCAAAGTGCCTGCTTCCAGTCTCTGCTGAAGGATAGGCTTCCTAGCCTGTCAGGATGGCCTGACCACAAGTTGTAACCCTTTACAAGAAATAAAGTTCTCCTTTCCAAATTTATGAACTCTTATCTTTTGAGTCGACGTAAGCAACGCACAAAGAAAATCAATTGTGAAAAATGAACTGAAAAAAATTAGATAAAGGGTCTACCAATGTAATAATAAAGGATTCCAGCCAGGATTGGAGTAGTACCAGAATAGACTGTGATAAATTAAAAACAGATCCACTAATCCATAGAGCAATCCAAGAATAGATGAATAGATATATATATACAATATAGCTAATTGGAATATATAAAATATAGCTAATAGAGAAGAAAAATACTAAAAACAAAATACTAAAAAGAAAAAAACAACTAATCTAAAGAAGGCATAAAAAGAAAGAATCAAGAACATATATGACAAATAAAAAACAAACAGCAAGAAGATAGACTTCAATTCAATCATATCAATAATTATATTAAATATAAATGGATTCTATATCTTGATTGTGGTAGTGGTTACACAAGTGCATACATTTGTCAAAACTCACCGAATTGTGCTTTTAAAGTGGGAAAATTTTATTTCTGTAAATTACACCTTGATTTAAAAAAATGGGAGGAGAGTTTTAAGGGGCATAAGCAAACAGTATAAAATGCCTCAGAAAGGGAGATAACATCATTGAAAAGAACTTGTTTCAACACAAAAAAAACTGTTAGTGATTTTAGAAAACTTTTATTGAATCATTTTATTTTGAAAAGATGAGTAGAATCCATCTTTTTAGTCATATTTACCTAGAATGACATAGAAGCATATACTTTTCTATTTCAATTAATGCATCTCAAACTTTAATGTGCATAGGAATCGTCTGGGGCGCTTGTTACATTGCAGGTACTGATTTAGGGAATCTTGGATGGAGCCTGAGAGAGCCTACGGGTCTAACAGGACACCAGGTGATGTCAATGTTGCTCGTTCATCCACTACACTTTAAAGAGCAAGGGTACAGATCACTTTTCCGAGGCTTTGATGACTTATAGGAAGTGCCAATTTGATCCAGAAATTTTTAAAATCTATGGAATCCATTCCTACCGTCAGTTCAAGAATACTCACACATAGACTGACAACCCAGGCCCCTTTCTACCAGTGAATGTAACCAGAACAGGTGCTTGTAACGCTGTGGAAAATAAGCGCGATCTTCTGCCAGCAGCCTGGGGTTCAAGTCCCAGCCTCTGTTTCTAACCGACTGTGATAAGCTGGGTCATTTACTCCTAGGCTGCCAAATGAGAGAACAGTTCCCGTTTCTCTTCTCTAGACTATTGTGAGGATTACAATAGACAATGTAAGTGAAACTATTGCCTGAGCCCTAATCTAAAAAAAAAGTCAAGCAGAGACTTTGAGAAAGGGGCGGAACCTAAAAATAAAAGGTAGGGATCCGGGATTATCCCCGCGGGTGTGCAGGAATGTACCATATTGTGGGGGAGGGGCGCCTTATTTTAAAAATAATCTATAAAAAAGCTTTCTGTATTTTTCTGTATTCAAAATTAAGCCTATACCACGACACGAGAAATATGAACTTTCCTTTCCTTCATCACACACTTCAACTGGCACCGAACTAAAAGTTCAGTGACGGTGTTTTGCTTCAGTCTCCTGCTTTCAGACAGAGTCCTACCCACGCATCTGTGTCCCTTTCTCCCACCCACCCGTCACTTTCCGGCCCCCGCCCCCCTGCGGCCCCCGCCTCGGGGCAGCAGTTTGCACTACGCTGACGGGGAGGTGGTGACGGACGCGTCTATCTACGCACCTCCAGGAGGGGGGTGTGAAGAGCCCCGGCTCAGAGAACGGTGAGAAACTCCGGCCAAGAGACAACAAATCACAGGCAGCGCGACGCGACGGCGCCGTCGGCGCACACGGGCGGGAGCGGGGCGCGCAGCTGTCCTGCGAGCGCGCAGCTCCGGCCCCCCGGCCGCGCCACGGTCCCCGCGGCCTGCGCGGGATGGCGCCGGCGGGAGAGGGCGGGGCCAGGCGCGCGGCGGCCGCCTCCGCTGCAGCCGCCTCCGCTGCGGCCGGAAACAATAGTGGAGGCTCCCGAGCCGCGAGGGACGGCGGTGGCGGCGGCCCGCGGAGCTGCACGGTAAAGAGCCCGCACCCCTGCTTTTGCCCTTCCTGCGCCTCGGCCCCCAGCCCTGTCGCCCCGCCTCCTTCGAGCCCCGCGACCCCTCGCGCTCCCGCGCGCCCCGAAGGACGGTCGGACGGCCGCGGGTCCGCGACAGCCTGAGGGGCGGGCGCACGCCCCCGACGCCGGAGGCTGGGAAGGGACCCGGCTCCCCTAGACGCTGAGGCTGGGCAGACCGACTCTCGCGGTCCTCGGACGCTTTTTCTATGTGCGGCAGGAAGCCGGGGGCGATGGGACGGGGCGCTCCGGTATCCCGCGGCTTTCCCCGCCCCGGCTTCGGCCCCTCTGGCTGTGCCCGACTCGGACCGGGGAGCCGCCGTTCCGCCTTCCGTGTAGGTGCCTCGGACGCGGCCGGACGCCTCCCGGGTGTTCGCGTTTTCCACGTGCGTTTTCTGCCGCAGACCTCGGATAGCAAGCCTCGCAACGCCAAGTTAGCGAAATGCATCTGAGGTTCCCACGATGAAGTTAGCAAAGCAGTGTCCCGTGCAGGTCGTTTTTCTTGCATTTAACAGCGTTAAGTAGGGTGACAGAACCCAGCGGCTGAAAAGGCCGCGCTGCTTAGCTCTCTCTGCCTGATTACTCCAGGTCGTGGGACGGAGGGGGAAGGCTAGAATACCCTGGAACAGCTTTCCCTCTGATCCCCTTAACCAAATACAATATGCAACAAAAAAGACACTTGGGTATTGTGTCGCCTGTGGCCAGGCGTTAAGTTTTACTAGCACAATGAAAGTATGATACTGAAGTGCAAGTATGGCGATGCTTGTTTCATTAGAGAAACTGAACAACGTCCTTGTCGTTTCCTAGAAGTTCCCAATATTGCCTGCCGTAGAGGCAAGTTCTCGAAATTGTGTAACTTTCCTTTTCTGTTTCTTAATAGGGGCACTATGAACGAAGAGGAGCAGTTTGTAAACATTGACTTGAATGATGACAACATTTGCAGTGTTTGTAAACTGGGAACAGACAAAGAAACACTCTGCTTCTGCCACATTTGTTTTGAGCTAAATATTGAGGGTAAGGACACACTATAGTTTTTTGATTTTATGGCATGATCTGTGCATTACTACTTGTATACTGAACTGACTATAAGGTAAAACTAAAGTATTTTGAATGGTTGGAAATCGTGCTAAGTATGAAGTATAGAGATCTGTCAAAGATAAGGGTTTCTAAAAATGGAGCAGGAGTTGACAGTTACAAATGTAAGAGAAATCTTTGTTGGTTAAACACCCACAGTACCAACCCCATTTTTGCTAATATAAAAATGAAGTGAGTATTGGCTGGTAAACATGTTTTCTGGTCTGAGAGCTTATTAAGTTGTTACATTTTAACAGACGTGTGTGTTTTTTGTATTGAGAAGTAACATAACAATTTACATTGGTGGGCAAATGTAATTTTTTTTCCTTTGGGCCTGTCATGCAAGTACTTAAGTGAGGTGAGCCTGAACTCTTTTTCCACCAGTGGTGTCTTATGCAGAAAAATGTTTTAACATTTTTAGATAATATGTTTTAAATAATTACACACAGCATTAGTAATTTTTTAAAACTAAAAAGGTTTTTAAAATTTCTTAATAGTGTCTCTAAGATACATGAAGAAAAGTTCTCCGAATATTTTTTTTTAATCTTACTGAAAGTGTTCATTCTAGTTGGTGCACAGTTACTGTGTCAATGGACATTAGTAGTTTACTTCCAAGAAACATGGGATGTTTCCTTAATCTTAATGTTGTCATGTTAAAACTAACACTGAAAAAAAAATAGTCCTGAAAACAAAAAAGTTTGCCTATATTTGAGTTGTAACATATCAGTAGAGAAACTTTATTAGACATTTAGATTTTGGACAGTTTCAAAACAGTATTTTCTTTCTCCTGATTATATATTTGAAAATTTTCATGATCTTTATTTTTTCTTTGCTAAGTAGGGGATATGAAATATTCTTATAGTTTAAAAAAATTCATTAAGATTATATACCTTGAAATTCTTCTTAGGACTTGTTATTCAGAAATTGTTGTGGTCACCAAACAGTATGTGATGGAAGATCGTGGATTTCATGTGGGTTAGATAGACTTTGGCTTTAGTAAATGTAGTAATCATAACTAATTACAAAAGGATGACTTAGCTGGGCAGAGCAGCTGGTGCCTATAGTCCCAGCTGTTCTGGAGGCTGAGGCAGGAGGATCCCTTGAGCCCAGAAGATTGAGTCCAGCCTGGGCAACATAAATCATCTTTAAAAAAAATAAAAATAAAATAAAAAGGATGACTTAAGGCCAGGTGTGGTGGCTCATGCCTGTAATCCTAACACTGTGGAAGGCTAGAGGATTGCTTGAGCTCAGGAGGTCAAGACCAGCCTGAGCAAGAGGAGACCCCATCTCTACTAAAAATAGAAAAATTAGCTGGGCATCATGGCACACACCTGTAGTACCAGATACTCAGGAGGCTGAGACAAGATGGTCGCTTGAACCCAGGAGTTTGAGGTTACAGTGAGCTACGATGATGCCACTGTATTCTACCCAGGGGGACAGAGCCAGACTCTGTCTCTACAAAAAAGACTTAAAAATGTGATTCTTCTGTAGTATTTGCATTACCATGCTCTTAATCATGCAAGAGTGAAAAATCTAAATTTACCTTCTTTGGGAATAGAATTGGCCCTGTATATTCTGATACATTGTAGAATTTTAATTTTAGATGGGCAAAGACATTAAAAATTATTCAGTCCAAACGCTATATTTTGCATTTAAGGAAACTGAGGGCCAAATAGTTGGACTACTCAAGGTTGCTGTAGTGATGATGGAAAGCTGCTGTTATGTGCCAGGTGCTGTGCTAAGCACCTTATGCAGATTATCTTATTTACTTCAAAATAACTCTGGGACGACTACTATCATTATCCATTTTAAATGTGGTGGCACTGAACCTTGGAGACCTAAGAAATGCACTTTGAAGTCACACAGCTAATAATTGACAGTCCTGGGCTTTGAAGCGTGGCTATCTAGTTCTGGTATATGTGATCTTAATTCCATTGGTCTATTATCAATAATTATTTTTAATTTATAGGGTTGATGTTAAAACCTTTCCTCCTAAATTCTAATTGGCTATCCTTGCTATTTGGTCAGCCAACTTTTCGTAACCAGTGCTTCCTGCTAAATCATCATTAGTAGAATTCATGTTGTGATAGAATTTTTCCACAGAAAGTTAAATTTTTGTAATTGCTCTTCTAGCCTTTTAACTGGTTCTCAATCATTATATAAAAAAATGTACTAAACGTTCCTCAGGTACTATCTTTATGTATGTTTCAGCTCTGCTAATATCTCAATATATAAGCATGACATTGAGTCTTGTTTTTTTTAAAATAATAGTTGTCTTCAATTTAAAGGGCAAACAATTCCCAGTTTGAAATAGAACAATTTCATTTAATACTCTACATATACTCAAGGTTTTATATATTAAAATGCCAATTTAACCTTTGTGAGAAAAATAAAGTAAGTAATTTCTTCTTGGTTTATCTGGTGTCAGTCAGCTTTCATGAATATACATTTTACTACAGTGACAAGCTGGTGCATTATAATCATTTTAATATAAAATTGTAGAATTAGAGCAGGGAAATGAAAACCCTGAATTCCGCAAATATCACCTTTTAGATCAGCATAGAGATCATTAAAAATCAATGGAAAAAAAGTAATAATAATCATATACCAGAAAAATAACAAGTTATATTCTTTGTCAGTAAACTTTTAAAAATATCTTTGAAGTTTTCTCTCTTCTACCAAGTTCTAGCACAGCACTAGTCAAACTAGAAAGTAAGAAGGACTTTTAAAATGACATTGAACTTGAATAATGTGGTATAATTTTTGGGGGGGAGTATGGTAATATTGCTGTTGCCTGGTTTTTAGCTTACTAATTGCTAAATTTGCTCTAAAGCTCTCTTTTCTCTGAGAGGAGGCTTAGTAATCTCAAAAAATAACAGGCTAGTTCTGAGTCCACACCTTTGTAATAAAAAACAAAAATAATATTTTTCACTTTTTGGATTATTGCTTACGTCAAATCAACACTGGTCTCCTAATCAATTGGCTTCTTGTTAAAGAGCTGTGTGTATGCATATGTTTATAAAATGAAGACAAAGGAAGAAAGAAAAATAACAAAAGACTAATCTTGTTGGACAGATTTTATATTCTGGCATGGCTCTAAATTGGCTTTTTCTGTGACTTTATAATAATGAAAAGAAAAGGGGTACCTAAGTTTTATATACTTCCAAGCCATGGCTGATATACTTCAAGGACCTAAGAAATGTACTTTGAGGGTTCATATATTTTTAAAGGTTCATAAGGTTGATTTTTTTTTTTTGTACCTATAATTCACCATTAGAATAACTTGTCTACTTCTTAGGTTAGGAGACAGATGCATAAACTTCGTAATATTTATGGGCTATCCTTGGCCTTAAGATACTATAAATTTTTCCACACATGTTGATGAAATACTGTAATATGCATCATAGTTCATTATGCTAAACTCTCTAATGATTTTTAACAACTAAATCACTGCCATTCCCTAAGCTGTCCAGGCTGAGAAGAAGGCAGCCCAAGGTGGTTAGGAACCGGTAATGGAACTCAACTATAATGTAACAGAGTTGGAAATAAGACTAAAGAGGGGAAAGATCCAAGGCACAAGTACTGTTCCTCCGTATTATCAGTTTTCATTTTGTGCCAAAATACTGTGCAAATAATTCTTAGAGATTTCTACCTTCCTCTCATAATAGACTGGGCCAATTCCTTATATACAGGTTGGGCATCCTAAATCCAAAATACAAAGTGCTCCAAAATGCAAAGCTTTTTGATTACCAACATGATGTTCAAAGGAAATGCTCATTGGAACATTTTGGATTTTTGGATTTGAGATGCTCAACCAGTAAGTATGATGCAAATACTCCAAAATCTGAAATTTAAAACACTTACGGTCCCATTCATTTCAGTTAAGTGCTACTCAGCCCACACCAAGCAGTTTTCAGCTTAAGTTGACCTTGCTGGTTGATGAGTAAGCATATATCTGGCTGCTCTCTGTGTAGTCCATCTTGATCGTCTTCCTCCCCTACTTTGTTTTTTTCAGGAACCCTTCTAAAAGGAGAGCTGCAATCAGTTCCTTCCTAATCCCTTCAGCAAGAAAAATCTCTAGGTGATTTTTCTTGGTTAAGGCACAAGTGAACCCAGTACCTACTTTTAATTTTATTAGTCCTCGATTCTCTGTGTCTTTGATGGTGCACTGTTTACACTGTAAGTAGCCAGGGATCAGTTTGAATCTGTTAAATCATTGATTTAGTTTGTGAGTTAGAACTGGTTATTTACTGTTCAAGGTTTGTCATTCTTCCTCTATGTCCTGCTTCTGACATATGAACGTATTTCCATTTAAGTAAATGGGCCCACCGCATGTGATAGGGAAGCTATAAGTAGCTAACTCAATCTGGCATTAGCCTATTTCTCTTGTTTCCCATCTCATAATGGCAAACATCATGTATTAGTATAATATTAACTAAAAGTTACACTTTTAAGTGTAAAGCCTAATGTGACTTCTGAACTTTAGCTTGGAGATTTTTGGTACACTTGTGTGTTAGTCTGTTTTGTGCTGCTATAACAATACCTGAGATTGCATAATTTATAAAGAACAGAAATTTATTTCTCCAGTCTTGGAGGCTAGAAGTCCAAATTCTAGCAGCCCACATCTACTGAGGGCCTTTGTGCTGCGTCATCCCATGGCAAAAAGAGAAAGCTGAACTCACTTTTATAACAAACAAAGGTAGTTTGCTATAAAAAGTTATCTCAAGATACCTCACCCACTCCATGATAATGACATTAATCCAGACATGAGAGTGGAGCTCTCATGACCTAATCACCTCTTAGGCCCCACCTCCTAACACTGTTGCATTAACGATTAAGTTTCTAACATACGAACTTTCGGGACACTTTCAAACCATAGTGACTTAAAAATAAAGCTTTAATTTTTTTTCCTTAGCTGCCTTTTAATGTCAATTTAAACAAATTCGAATATTTTTTTCAAATGGCTCCGAGGTTTTTTTCAAACCTCATTTGGACAGGACGAGGGATGGGTGAGTGGAAAATGGGCTTAGTTGGTGATGTTTAATTTAAATTGTAGAATATTTTAAAAGAAATATAGTTGAAGCTAGGCTAACAACATCTGTTAAAGACTTGTGATTTAGCTAACAACCCGTATATGGGGAGCCATGTTCCAGATTTGTATCCCCGTCCTAATTATGGTGGCCTCTTTTTAGTTACTTCTAGCTTTCTCTCCCTCTTGATTTTGTTATACTTTCTAATTCTAACATTGTTAGACTTTCTCATTCTAAAGTCTAGGGTAAGGTTAAAGTTTAGGTCCTACACAAAGTTTGATTGTGAAGATATATCTGTTAGAAATTAGATCTGGCTATATGTAACAGGAATGTTAAATATGATGGTGAAATAAAGCTGCTTTTGTTTTTCTATTCTACCTTCCTTAGCACATAGTTTTCATCTTCATAGTCACCTCATAAGCCAAAGTGGCTGCTAGAACTCCAGCTATTGCTTACTTATTCCAAGACAGAAAGGAAAGGATATCTGACAGAAGGTGGTGCGTGTCAACAGTCTCTTACACCAAAAGGAGTTTTTCCTTGAAGTTCTGCCTAACAATTTCCTGTTCATTTCACTGCCCTTATATTCAAAAAAAGCTGCTTCAAATAAAATCAGCATTTTACACAGAAAGAAACAATGGATCGTGAGTAGGCAACCAGCAAAATGGGCCACAGAGAGGCCATTTTAGTAATTAAAGGTTATACTCCATTGAAGACAAACTGTTTGAGCTACAAGGACCAATAAGGATGCACTGCTGAATCTTATAATCCTGGTATTAGAACTAGAAGGCAAAATAAGGGATTGTATTCTGAGGATGGGCATGTAACCAGACCTCACATGGATTCATTGCCAGAAAGCTATAAGAATTTTCAAGTTTCTGACCCATCTGAGTACATAACATGTAATAATTAATAGTACTGCTCATAAAGAGATCCCCAATTTTTTTCATTCTGTTAAAAACTTGTGTGATTAAGCAAGTTAATATAAACTAGAAAAACTCCTCTCTACTTCTCCTAGCCTCTGTTCATGATAAATTAACACGATAATTCTGTCTTCAATACCTTAGCATGGAAGACTTATTTTCTACAGCTGAACACATCTACCACTGCTACAGTGATTAAAGACATGGACCAGTCTTGAATTTTGACCCTGAATGTGCTAGTTGGGTTTCCTTGGCAAGATACCTACGTTAGTACTGTCATACTGGTTCCCTAATGTTACCAGTAAGAACAGCTTCGTATTTTACTTCTTAATCTTGAAATTACTGTGCCAGAATCTATTTCAAAAGGCTCAACTCCAGTTGTTGTTTGATCCAAGAATATTTGGCAGTATAAGCTAATGGAGCTCAGATTTTTGTTTGCATTTGATCAGCTTAGAATGTAGCTGCAGAATGATTGAAGCATAATGATAATGAGCACAGGTTCCTAATTCTGTGCCATTGAAGTACAAAAGCTCTAGGTCAGGGCACATGCGTCAGAGCCATACTGTCCAGATTCGAATCCCATTACTGTGTGAACTTGGGCAAGTTACTTACGTATATTATTCTGTCAATTGAGCTAGAGGTGTATGCTGATCTAATGTGTAAATAGGAAATGATTAATGTTTACTCCATCCCATTTAGTGATTATAGCTAAAATGCCTGTAGAGATGAATACGAAGATTGGAAACCTGTACTTTGTGAACTGATTAAGTATAATTGAGCATTTATGGTAGCTAACATTTATAGAGCTTTCCCAAAAAGACTAAATAAGTAATAATATTGTCTTCATTTGTATGTGGTGAAACGAAGGCAATAATACCAAAGTTGCCCAAAAGTCGCATCGATAATAAAAGACACAGAGGGCTTCAAATCCAGGTCTCTGATGCGGTAACTACTGTGGGAAATGAACATTTCTTTGACCTTTCCCAAGTGTACATTGTAGACCACATCCTCCATGATAGTGGCATTCACTCACTTGTTTTCCAGTACCTGATTAGTCCTAGTCTCCTTTAATAGTTTCCTTTTTTGTTTTTCTAAATACTGTTAGCATGTTCTGTCCTAGGCCTTCCATGCTTACTTGCCTTGGTTTTTCATGACCTTATATACACTGATAACTAGCAGATCTCCTCCTCCTCCTCCCTCCCCTCAAGCTGTACATTTATATATGTGACTAGATTTAGACATCTTTACTAATACAGCCCATGAGTACATCAGACTGCATATCTAAAGCTAAACTGTTACTATTTCCACCCCGTATCTCATTTCAGAATGAAAATAAGTGAATCTTCCCCATCCACAAAATCTCTTGCAACCAAAAATATTGGGGTTGGAAGTGAAGTGTAGAGAAGGTAAAGACTTGCATGCCTATCTAAAATACCACATGCAGCGTAGGTCCACAGAAAGAATCTCTCTGAGCAAATTCTTAAAAAGTTACTTTTCTCAAAGCAGCCTTCCTGCTCTTCACCATTTTTTCCCTGTCACCGCCACTGCCCGCCCACAGTGCTCTCTTTCTCATTGCACTCTTTTCTTCATTGCCCTTGTTACACCTTATCACTGTAGTAATTTGCTTGTATGTTTAATGTACTGCCCCCCCCAAGTGTAATCCTATAAGGACATGGATTAACTCCTGCCAAGGCCCCATGTATAGCCCCTTGACTGAATTCAAGCTTCACAGAACAAATCCCTTTATTCAGAGGATTTGTTCTGTAAAATTTGGAGTCAGTCTAAAGGCCACACTCGAGGATCCAGAAGATCCACACATGGCCCTGAGTCTGCAGGTTCCCCACCCCTGATAGTAAGTAGTATGTAGTATATTTACTAGTATATTATTTACTAGCATATAATCAGCAATAGTACAAGGAATAGCAAGGAGTAACAAATGAATATTTGATTGGTTAATGAATTAACCTGAAGGAGACTTTAGAGAACCTCCTTTATGTTTTTTTCCCGTTTAAACTTGCCCACAGTGAAACTCTTCCACTTTTCTGCCCATTCACAAAATTTCATGAGATCTTTTTGGAGTCTACCAAAAGGTTTATGAATCTTAGTGATAAAAGAGCTTTGTCTCATATTCAAAAGAAAAGTATAATATCACTAATACAGTAATATCTGATTATCTTATTTAATTGGGAGGTTAAAAAACATAGTACTTTGCACCAACCACACAACAAATATTGATAGGGCTGTGTTTTTGAATGGGAGTTTCTAGATTCATTTTACACACCATAATTCTTTCTAGACACTGCAACAGGGTCATATATACTTAATGGTGATGATCTTGAGTACCTCCTAAGTCAGTAATAAAAATATGTTCTTTAAATCAGTGTCTTAAAAGTTGAAAACAAGTAGACAGAATATATAACCCAGATAATAAGAATATCATAGTTATAAATAAAAAAGATTCCTTAGAATACTTAAAAATGACATTCTTGTTCAAAATCATAGTTCATTTATCCCAGTATTCTGACAAAGATTAAATGTTTTATGAGATATATTTTCAAATCTAGATTGAAAATCTTTACTTATGTCAAAATTATTCTCAGTAAAAGATACAATAACTGTTACTGGAGAGTTGCTAAAGAGAAACCAGCTGCCCAAAAATAAAGGGTAATTATTCTGTTATTCTTAATATAACTGTATGAGATAGGTGCTGTGTTACCCCAATTTGATGAATAAGGAAGGTGAGTAGAAAGTCTGGATAACTAGTCTAAATCACACAGCTTAGAAGTCCAAACTCAGGGTTTCTGATTTCAAAAAACCTAAGTGCCTAAATCATTTCTACTTCCAAAGATAATTACATGAGCTCCTAGGAATTTAGGAGCTGTTAAGTAACTTTTAGGCAAGTTTAGAAATGAATTGCACAAATGTGAATATATTATTTAAGCAAGGAACAAATTTTGAATCTCAAGAGATGCTTAATTTTTAAAAATAATTTCTACCCAGGATAATACAGTTCTGTGAAATATCCAAAAATATTCCTGATGAGCTAAGAGAGTGGGACGGTGTACTCTCCATATAGATTGTAATCTAAACAATAATCTCTCACGATAAAGTTTTGAGAAGTCTCAGATTCATGATAATCAGAGAGAGGAGAGAAACACGCAAGTCAACGGTTACTGGTCTTTGCCCAGAAGGATGTAAGGGAGTTGAGCTGTAGACTGACATTGACTAAAGAACCAGGCAGATGCCAGCTGGTAGTGAAGCAGTGGTTCTAACAGTGCTCTCTGTCCTTCAGCTATCCAAGTAATGAAGACTAGCATATTTATCCTGATTAATCTTTCAAGAGAGAGAATCGGATTTTAAGTGAGTAGAAGCAGACAGTGCAAGCGCAAGTGAAGATGTCAGCACCGATCCTGAAATTGCACACTATCTCCCTTATGCTTATCAGCCCCAATAGCTGAGCCTGGGACAATTTTCAAGAGAGAGTAGAAAACAAGTTGTTTATGTTGAGCTTTCTAGTTTCTGAATTTTAGAAGATATGAGCATTAAACTTGACTATATCGATAGAATACTTTAGGACATACTTAGAAATATTGTTCCTCTAACACTTCAGAAATAAAACTAAAAATTTTTCTAATATTAATTACTGAATATAATATAAAGACAAAATAACTTTATATTTGTATGGTACTTTATAAATTGGAAGATGATTTTACTGTCTATTATATTTAATCTCTACGTTATTATATAGGAAATAAACATTAAGTATGAATTTCAAATAAGTAATACATGAAAAATGTATAAGTGATTGAAATCAAAGTAGCTAAGTAAAGTTGTAGAGTTTCCAAAATGTTATCAACTATAGTTTTAGTTAGAGTAGATTTAAATTATTCTAATCCAGCCAGAACCTTTAGTGGGAAAAACTTTGATGCCCCTGACCCTAACAAAGTTCCCTTCTTCACAATGAAATAATAAATGTTTGAGGTAATTGGTACACCAGTTACCTTGATTTGATCATTATACATTGTATGCTTGTATCAAAACATCACATGTAATTTATAAATATGTACAACTAACTATTATGTATCCATTAAATTTTTTTTTATTCTAATCCAATTTGGTGTGCCATTTGTTAGGGATTTGATAGGGAGAGTAAACCTATTAAAAACACTGAGGTTTGGATTTATAGTGTTAACAGTGATATAGTGTCTGTTATTTACAAATAATTTTAACCTAGTGTATCTATTTGTGGTAGCTCTTTGCTATTACTGTCTCAACTGTATAGTAAGCAAAATAATGATTTGTGTGTACCCATCAATCTAAATCTCAGAATGAAAGCTGTATGGTTGAGTTCATAGCAACTTTTAGCACATTTGTTCAATAAATATTAATTGAGCAACTGTTACGTGTCAGAAATTGTTCTGGTATCTGAAGATAAGGCAGTTAAAAACATAAATCCTTGCCATCATGATACTTAAATGAGAGGGGGGGAAAGACAATAGAATAGATTATATATAGTGTATTGGAAGGTAATACAGGATTATTTGCCTTTATAAAGTATAATAGACATTAAACATACCTTCCAATCTAAAGTGCTATATAAATATTACTCAATGCCATTTTTAATATCTGTCTTAAACTCAATAATGACTGGTAGAATAATATCTACCATGAATTTAATAAATGATAATTTCTAGTCTGTTCCAAAAATAGAGCCCATATGTTGAAGAAATTTGGTTGTGTTACGGAGGGGAATGGTTCAGAATTAACATGAATTACTCTTTGGCTCATACTTTTATATTTCTATCTTTAAATTTTAAGGATGATCTTTAGTATCTTTTAAGTATTTATTAATAGGACAATGGAAAATATTTTAAAGTTTTGTATTCTTACTGCTTCCTCACTAACACTGTTTGTTAATAGTATTTACCCTGAGAACATTTCTGGTATTTATTATTAAAAATATCTTCATAATTTTGAACATGATAATTTGAGCAGATTATTTTCAGTTTATCCTGATCAACATTTTGGCTCTATTTCTACTACAAAGTAGAATAAATACAGATAAGTAGTAAAGATAAAATATAATTCCCACATAATATATCAGAAATTTCTCCAGAAAAATCAGTTATAAACTACCAGCATATTTATTAGCCAAATGCATTGGATAAAAATGTCATAAGTATCCTGGAAAAGAAATGAAAATCTCACAATTCTCAGTTGTTGAGACTGAATATAGAACAGTTTAATTTCATGCTTCTTGTAGCTTCTGTCTTTTTCACTTCCCACTCTTCTTAATTCATCTATTTACACTCTCCTCCATTTGTTTTACTTTCTACTGACTCATCAGCTTGCCAGCCTACAGTTATCTTCTATGTAACCTGGCAGATTGGCCAAAAGCATGACTAGAGTAGCAGAAATGCTCTTACCTCCTGTAGTTAAAAGAAAAGAAAAAAATCAGAGAAAACCTTTTCTCTCTTTCCCTTAAAACATAGCTCTTAAAAGAGCAGTGTTCATTCGGAGTCTCTTTCTCTCCCACTATTCTTCAGCCTCTTTTAATTTGCAAGCCTCTTTTGCTTTCTCACCAGTAACAACCTAGCTATCAGTGCAATAGTTTCATGTTCTTGCAACTTCACAGTCTGACATTTAACATTTTCCTCTTTCTTGAAATTCTCAACTCCCTGGGTTCTGTGATGAAGTCGCTCTGGCCTCTTGTTGCTGCCCACTTTTCTGTCATCTTCCCAGGGTTCATTGCTTACTACAAGTCCCTCTGTTTTTGTCTATTTTTTTCTTCTCAAACTGTACTTTGTGTTTTTTTTTTCACTGCCATGGCTTCAACTATATACATCTGTAAGCTAGTAAGCTTAAGCCAGAACTCCACAAATGTATTGCCAGGGCAAATCTTTCTTCTAAGCTCCAGACCCTTGTAGCCAACCTGCTGGACAGCTCCATGTAGATATTATGCACATGTCTTGAACTTAAGTTTCTTGAACTAAATGTATCTCCTTACTTCCATATACATATCCATTTTATATTTTCTTCATCATTGGTTCACACAGAACTCCAGGCCCCATCTCTCAGAGATTTTGGTTCACTAGAGGTCTAGGGTTAAATCTAGGGATTTGCATTTTAACAAGAATTCCAGCTGACTCCTATGCAGGTGATCGAAGGACCAGGTTCTTTAGGACTTAACATGTAGAGTTGTATAGGTGCAGTGATGAGTTAGGACTGCAATGTAGCTAAGCTCTGCTTTTCAAGGTGGGTGCCTTGTCAGAGATGGTTTTCCAATTTGCAAAGGCCAATTGAGCTGTATGCTAGCCTCAGCTCTGTCACCCTCACTACTTGCCGCCTGCCTACCCTCTTTGTCATGTAGTCTGTCTGAGTCCTGTTGATTGTCCGCAATCTATTCTCTACTAGTCATTCCCTCTGCTATATCTAAGTCTAGACCATTATTCCTTCTTATCTATATCACTTCAAGAACCACATAATTGGTTTCATAGACTTAATCTCCTCTCCCCCATCCCTATCCCACACTGCAGGTCTTCTCCCTCAGTACCTTCAGAAGGTCTTTAAAATACAAATCTGATCATGCCATTCATTTTCTTTCAGTGGTTCCTTCCCATTTTCTTAGAATTAATTAAGTCCATAACATGATATGTAAGACATTTCATTACTAGGTACCTGTTTAACTGGCCACCTTTATCTTTTCTTGCTTCTCCAAAGGCAATCTACAGCCAGTCATGCCCTCCCTCTCTCATTCCTTCCCTTTAGTTCTGTCTCACTTGTATCCCTTTGATTATCTAGTACCCTGTGTCCTAAACATTATTTACTTTCCTTCCTCCTTGTATGCAACTGCCTAACTGGGAGAGTACATGTATTAAATGAGAGAGGGTGATAAATAACATCATGGCCTATGTCACAGGGCTGCTATGAGGATGAGAAAAGGCAATGAATGTAGGAACCCTATATAAATAAATATAGTATGTGATACTAATTTAGTATTAATTTAAATCAAAATATAGAAGGGTTTTTTTTATCTCATCTGAAAAGATGAAATACTACTAAAGGTATTGCTATGATTGGTTTGTATGTTAAATAGTGTCTTCATTAACAAAAGAAGTTCATATTCTGTGCACATTGAGAAGATTTGATTTTTATCCTGAGTTGGCCTGTGGTGTGATTTTCAGTAGGTTTTTCTGCTGTAGCTTCCCTCATTTCCTCATACAGTAGCTGCCCAGCAAATCCTTTCACCACAGTTGGGTTTTTTGTTTGTTTTTCTTTAATCAAACGGTATGGATTTTGTTTATCTACATTTTCCCCCCACTGCTTTTGCAGTCTTTGGGTTCTCCAACAAGGATTGCCAGATAAAACTCTACTGTGGTTGTGATTTTACTTGGGTCAGGGGTGGGTGCTGCTGTCATTTGAGTGTTAAATACTTTAAATTGCTAGGTACATTGTCAACCTAAGAGAATGCTCATAATCTAAAAAATATTCAGAATTTTAGGATCTTTTAGGAATGTGTATCCTTTACCATTTTAGTATCTTAATCTTCCATTTCACTTGGTTCATTGGAACATACAGTACAATACCTAAAGTCTAATCTGTTTTGGATTCAAGAACAGTAGGTTCTTTCCCAAACCAAAATGCATTTCTTCACAGGCACTTTCTTAAATGTTTTAAATTTTCACTACTTAAAATTATAAAAGATTTTGTTTTTCCTAATAGTTTCCTTTTTTTATTGAAAAAGCAAACTATATCTATTATAAAAAAATCAAAATACAGGAAGCAAAAATATTATTAAGTTCATAATCCCAACTATTTACTAATAATCTCTTAATATTTTTGGTGTGATGTTATAAGTTTTCTGCAGTAGGGCATGTGGGAAGAGTGTAAAAAATGTTTTTAAAACATTTTTGTGTTTAAACATTTGTGTTTAAAAAATGGAATCAAGCTGAATACACCATTTAATAACCAGCCTTTTCGTTTAATATACTAAGAACATTTTTTTCACGTTAGTAGGTAAAACTTTAACCACAATAGTTTTTTTTAAGGTTGTATCCTGTTGTACCATAATTTAACTAGTATCACATCAGTAAACATTTAGCTTCCAGTTTACCAGCACTAAAATATTCCCATACATGCATCTTTTTTGCTTGTCTGATTAAATTCCCACTGCATGTAGCTTAAATTCACAGAGGTAAACTGTGGGGTCAAAGGTATGTCCCAGTTTGCAGTCCTATCATTTGTTTTCGTGTCTTCCGTTACTACTGAATTGATACTGTGTTATCTGTCATATAGAAAACTGTATTTCATTATGGAAAAATTTTATTGCACCTCAGTTCTCCAACCTCTTTGTTTAGATGACAGTTCTTTTACTGTAAAATTTCTGTGATGCAATTATGACAAATAGTCACAGTATTTAAGGATATTAACAACCTCAACTTGAGATAGAATTCAGGCTCCTAGGTATAAGTCAGTACGTTGTTGCCCTGACAGTAGCTTCCTATCTTTGTCTCTGTGTATAGTAGCATCATTTTTTAAAAATGCTTTTAGAAATGTGTTTGAAGAATAGATCGGCTAGAATGTATATTGGTATAATACTACATTTCTGTATTAATAGTCCACATTCGTTTGAACTGTAATTTCTTAAATCTGTTTTAGCATTTTACAATTAATTCATCAATTATTGGTTTTTCTATTTTTAGCTTTAGTTTTCTTATCAAATGGTTGGTGATTGTTTCTCAAATCAGGCTTAATTTTTACAATGTAGTACCTACAGTAGTAATTGAATTATAAATGTCTCAAATTCACTAGCTGGTATATCTCTATTAGATGCTGTAAAAAAAATTTAAGGAATAGTTAACCAGAATTTCAGAAACAGTGATGTAAATATATGCTGAGAAGTTGAGTTGCAGAACTGATGGGTTATAATTGCAGGTCAGCTTTTCATTTTATTTTTATTATTTGTAAGAAAATAGATTAGTTTCTCAGTCAGAACCTTAACTGGCAGATTGGCACTTCAGGAGATGAAGGGCAAAGAGATGGCGTTATCACATTTCTTGTTTTCAACCCCTTAATTTGCTTCTCATAATGGTGTGCCCCATTCATCAGATTATTATTATGAAGGCCTTTTTTTCAGGCTTTTTTTTTTTTTTGTAACATTTATCTTCTTAATCTTTTCTATCATTAGGAAAGTTTTGTTACTTTTCCTGCAACTTGGTGTCTTCATATGTCACATGCAAATGGATATTTAAAACTATTAACTCAATCATATTTAATTTGAGTAGCTTTTTAGGAGTCTATTATGATAACTTCATGCAGAAAAAAATTTTTAGAATAAATGTCAGTACATTCAATTAAAGTCCTTTAGGGGAAAAATGTAACAAGTAGAGAGTTATTTGGGTCATTTGGGTTATTGGCTTAAAACTTTTTATAAAATTAATATAACTTCAGTTGTACCACTTAAAACTTGCAGTCTAAATTTGATATATTTTACTGTACCAGAAAAACAAATTTAGCTTTTTATATTCTGTGCTACTGTGACCTTAGTATCCTATACTAATACTACATCAGTAAGGTTTCGAAAGAAATGGTGGTGGTGTTTATCCATGTGTTTTTTCCAAGTACCCTTTTGCTTTAATCAGTTACCTATGGACAGGCTGCCCTGTCCAATTCAGTAGACTAGCCATAATGTGGTCATTTAGATTAAAATTAAATTAAAATTGTTAGTTCTTCAGTCACAATAGCTACATTTCAAATGCTGAATAGCTACTATGGCAACTGTATTGGAAGCTCAGATACAGAACATGTTCATCGTCACAGGAAGTTCTATTGAACATTGCTATTAAAAAAACAGGTAACTAAATTAGGCAGTAGAATTTAGTGTGGATTGTTAGTTTTTGTACCCTTTTAGTAATAAACAGTTGGTTATGTAGGTGTGTTTCCCCAACTTTCCAGCTGTTAGAATGAAAAAGTAGAATGCACTAAGAGAAGTTTTCTTTTTGACAAGTAATTGCAATGTATATGTGCTGTCAATACAAGATCTTAGTTCTGCTTTGGTTTTCTTTGTTGAGGTTGAGTTTATGTTTTAATATTATCTTTCTGAACTTTTAGCTCACTGAAATTTGCTCATGTAATTCATTTATTAGAGTAAGCTGCTTTGATTAACTGCTAAATTCTTAGCACACGCAAAAACTTTAAAATGGCATAAACATCTCTAAGCTGAAATCTGCTAACAACCACCTGTTGATACATCTTTCTTTAGGGCAGTAATTCTCAAAATGTGGAAAAACAAGTTAGTGAACCCATCTGTGTATTGGTTTAGTATGGTTGCCAGTAATTCCGTCTGCTACCAATGCAGAGATAATTACCTTTTATTTTTAAACAGTATATTGAGTACTTGAACATGGCAGGCTGTATTTAGTCTTTTAAGTGGCTCCTGAGCTAGGTAAAGGCACTCTTTATCACCAGTACTCTCTAAGGAACATAGGATAACTGATAATAATTTCTAAGAGACAGAAGCCTGTCTTATTGTGGGTCTAGGAAGGAAGTAAATATTCCAACTATCCTTCTCACCTTTAGTCTAATCTCCCATCTTAGTTGCATGACAGGATAGACAGTCTGAGCATCTTCTCACTAAGTGGCAGTGATTGACAATAGATATAATGGTAATAACTCTCTTGAATCACGGCTTGGCTACTGCTTACTCATCAAATGCATAGTAGTGTCCTTGAATTGGGTGTCAAAGCATGACTGGGGCAAGCAGTATTTACACTGCAGCAGTCCAGGCCTATATCAATGCACAGACTTGGTACAGGTGACCTGACATGCTTTGGAGCCTGGGAGGTCACAAGTACATGCGCATTCACTAAGGGAATGATAAGAACTGTTGTGAATTGAAAAGTACATGCTCTATGTATTAGCCTGTTGCTTCCAGATCCTCTGATCTTGTTTTTAAGAGAAACCAAGAAATTAAAAATCATATGTGTATCTAATTTTTTTTCTCTTTAAAACATTTGTAGGCTAAACAAAACTTGTCTGTGGTATGAATACAGCCTTCAGTCTGTGTGTGTGCCACCTGTAATTGCAGGGCTTTTCCTTTTATCAGGAATGGTTTATCTGCTCCTCAAAAACAAAAAATAACATTTCAATCTTTTCAATCTTTCCTGATAGAGTTTGGCTGTCCTCCCATTTTTACAGTTAATACTTGCTTAAGGAAGCAAAAGATTAGTACTACTAAACATCTATTATTACTACTATGGGCAACACATACATATGCAGGTATTTATATTCTCTTTCTTAGCAACCAAGATAAAATCATCACAAAAAGAAAAAGACCTTAAATCTTCAAAAATTATTTAAGCTAGAAAAAATATGAGCCTCCTTGAAAAAGATTTTGAAGCAATACTGCATGAATTCTTGCAATAATGTTTGTCATATTTGAAGACAATATGCTTATAAATTTATCACAGCATGTTAACAACCTGGAACTTGAATCGTAACTTAATTTTTTTGCCTCATTTAAACATTAAGAAAGAGCATACAAACTCACCATTTGGAAAACCCATGCTGCCAGATCTCTAATTCTGCTCGAAGTTTGAGGTAAAAGTTGAAGTGCTTGCTCTCTTAGTACTTTCCAGTCTCCTACTGATGTGATAGTTCATATCAACTGCTTTTTATTTCTAGTAGTTTATACATATGCTATATAGTATATAGTATTATATATAGTAGTTTATATCCAACTACTGATGGTATTAAATTTGCTTTCCCTATGGAGCATTATATAAAGCGGTTTCTTTTATTAGGAAATGGAATATGTAATGAAATTCAAAATAAAGTTTTGTCTACTTGACAGTGACTAAACATGCATGAGCAGACAGATGATATGATTCAAGAATGTGTGAAGTATAAAGCCATGCAGCATCAGTGTAGCTGAGAGACAGTGTTGTTTGACAGGACCAGCTGGTGAATCATCAGGAAAAGATTGCTTAGCTTACTACCAAATCATAAATAAGGTCTTCTTTAGAAGGCTAAGGGTAAAAGCAGACATGGGATGTGTAGTAGAATTTTAGGTGTTTGGGTATTTATGGCTTTTTTTAGTGCCATTTAGAATATCATCTCTGTTAGGAAAAAAATTGTGTTACTGTGATAGGCAAATTAAATATAATCATGGAAATACCCTTATTTTAAAAGGGTGACAAGCCAGAAGTAGTGGCACACATTTGTAATCCCGGCTACTCAGGTGACTCAGGTGGGAGGATGGCTTGAGCCCAGAAGTGCAAGACCCCTGCCTCAATCAATGAAAGGGTCACAGTGGTAGCTAAACATCTACATTTGAGTAGATTTTGCTCTTTTATGGGTTTAACCAAGTTTTCTTAAAGTGAATTTGTTCTAAAGTGAAAGTTAAAGAATAGAAGTGTGGAGAGCATGCCAGATGGGTTAGGGGGAAAGTTTTAAAGTACATAGAAAAATGGTATAAATATCAGAGATAAAAGTGGGAAAAGATAAAAGAAAACTATTCAGTAGGAACAGCTTAACTTTTTTAAATACCACTGTTCATACAGTCTATAAAGATTGCCAAATAGCCTGTATCCAAAAGAAACTCATACTTTAAAAAAATAAAATTAAATTAACTATTACACCAAGTAAGGTCTTGGTTTTCTAATAATAATGACCTTATGACAAAAAAAAGTGACATGAACATCTTTGAAATATGTTTTAAATATGTTTTCATAATAGGATGTCAATTATTCTGGCGTTCACATTTTTATTAACAAGGAAATTGTAGTGGGAACTGGTTTCCCAACTGGTTGGGAAACCCTTATAACTCAGCTTCTTCAAAAGTATCAACTAATTTAATTGCGTTTAGATTCATTCCCTTTCAAAAGCTGTGTAGGAAACAAATTAGTGCTCAGAGCTGTTTACACTTCTAAATGCAATTAAAATTGAAAAGTCAGTTGAGAAACTCACTGGGATCTCTGATAATAGCAATGGTTCTTTCTCCTGTATTAAATTGAACTGATGAGGTGGAAAAATAAAATCACTTCAAGAGTATAAAAGGATATGTATATTGCTGATACAAATTAAGTGAGCTACTCATTTTTTCTAGATTAAAAGGTAGTTTTGTTCAAGTATATGAAGTACTATATTTTTGAATTTTTTGTTTTCTCTGCTACTGCATAAAGTGTATTTATAAAACAAATATTGTCAAATTGAACTTGAAAACTCAGCTTTTTAAATTTTATTATAACAGACCTAGTTAAGGAAACCAGAGGTACAGATCTAGATGAATGAGCTACAGTTTATAAACAGCCTTTTTGTGTATTTACTATCTGTCAATTTCTATTTTAAAAATACATAATTGAGTAGAAATTTATAATTTTCCTTGGCAGATTGAATGATATCATAGGAATGCCATTTCTGTGTCAGTGCTATTCAGTAGTTCTTTAGACTAATTGCCCATTAGACAAAACATAGGAGTAACTTCACCAAAAGATGCCTTTAATTATCCTCTGAGCAACCTGGCAGAACAGCACATCCTAGTTCCTTTTCTAGAATGGGCAAAACTGCGTTTTCAGTAGGCCTTCAGTGATAATTGGTACATTTTGGGGTTTTTTTAAATATAGTTTTAAATTTTTTTATGAATTTAACTTCTTTTTCTTGAGTATCAGCTATGTGCCAGGAACTATACACTGATGCATATGAGTAAGATAGATATAGTCCCTTTTTTTTTTCACAGAACTTACGTTCTCTTGAGAGATACAGACCAGTAAAGAGGCAATGGTAAAATCTGGTGTGATAAATTAACCCAGATATATTGGTTAGAGAAGGCTTCTTAGAAGAAATGAGAACTAGACCGGAGATGATGATGATGACCTAGATTTATAGTGGGAGTGGTAATAGAGTCAAGCAGAAGGATTTTAGATGTAATAAATGCTGGATTCTATGGGGGAAAAAAATCTGTTAAAATGGATAGCAAAATAATCTGGGACTGGGGGAAGAAAGGAGCTCTCAAGGAGAAACTCAGGTTTCTTCCTTGAACAGTTGGTGAGGCCAGACTCAGTAAGAGGATCGAGTAAAGAGGATCAGGTTTGAGGTCTGAGTGGGAAGAATGAAGAGCAGTTTTGTTTAGTTAAAGTTTGAGGAGCATGTAGGGACATCCAAGTGGAAATGTCCAGTAGATAGCTGTACCAAGTGTATATTTGGAACTCTTCTTGCTCATGAGACTTTTTTCATCACGTATTTATAGGGGACTTTTCTCCTGAATGTCTGAAAGAATTTGAAATTTATTTTACATTTATGTATTTTTACAATAAATGGACCATTGTAGTTCTATGATTTGCTGTTCATTTCAGAAGATGACTTAAATAATCTTGCGCTTATCTTGGTTCCTGTTATTGGTTTGGGGATTAAATTACAGGTTAGGAGAAATTATTTCTGGAAAAGGAAAAGTTATTTTACACAAATCATTAAGAAGAAACATTGGATAAAAATTCTTTAACTTTAAAAATCCACATTATTCTTCAAATAGATATCTTTTATTGACGTGTTATTGATCATCTGGAGTACATCAGGACATTAGTTTAATATAATGCAGTTACTTTTATCATAATATAATTTCTGAAGTTTCTATTAATACACAAATACTATAAACCTGACAAAATTTAACAGTGTTAATTACTTTCTGTTGCCTATTTAGAACCTTTTTTATGTGCTGAAGAATTTTCTTTCATACAAACTGAAGGAGAAATTTATAATTTACTATATTCAATTAAATTATTGCTACATATATTAGAGCTGTAGCAGTGGACTGAGAGTGAGACCATTGACTGTTTTGAGGGATTAACTCACCATCTGTTGCCAATGAGACCTAAAAAAATTTGCAGAGAGTAAGGGAAGCTCTTTAATCAAATTTTGTTAGTAAAGTAAGCAAATTTCAAATTCTCTCTGCCTACTTCTGTTTTTCAGAGAAGTAAACATTGGAATCAAACAGGAGAATGGAATTATTTTTTATTTGATGTATAACTTGTAATAACTACCTTTTGGTCTTGCTAATGATCTAAAACATGTAAGAACAAAAACTTTAATATTTTTACTTTAATAAGCAAGGCTTATGAACTTCATTTTTATGTTAATTTACCCAGTTTTGGATATATATACACACTTTGTTATCAAATAAAGCTTTGAAATTTTGCATTTAAGTATTTTAATGTTGCTGGAAATTTGACCTAATCAGACAATAACTGGTAGAAATACATATACACAATTGCAGTATAAGCAGCAAAGTGATAAATCTGTATGAAATTCTGTTTAAGTTTCAAACAACTTTCACTCTCAATGGAAGAAACAAGGCTGAGATATTTGAGTCCACCTCATGAGAGCAGTTGTTCACATACACTACTAATGGTGGTGTTCTGGAGTGTGGTCACATAGCTTACAGTAACTTTTGAGAGAACTGATAAGCAATTTAACATTTGGTTTTATGGCCAGGCACAGTGGCTTACACCTGTAATCCTGGCTCTTTGGAAGGCCGGGGTGGGAGCATCACTTGAGTCCAGGAGTTCAAGATCACCCTGAGCAACATAGGGAGACCTTATCTCTACCAAAATTTTTTTTTGAAATTAGGCAGTCTGGTGGCACACACCTGTGGTTCTAGCTACTCAGGAGGCTGAGGCAGGAGGATTGCGTGAACCTAGGTGTTTGAGGCTGCAGTAAGCTATGATGACACCATGGCACTCTAGCGCAGGCAACAGAGTGAGATCCTGTCTCAAGAAAAAAAAAAAAAACCTGGGACTCACCAAATCCCACCATTGGCTGATATTATAGCTTTTTAGAACAAAATTAATATTTGATTATATACCACTAATTGAAGTACAAATACATCATTATCTTACTGTTAGCCAGAATTTGGAGTTCAGTTAATAAAATAACTGTTATCATTTTTAAAGCAAAAGATGAATACAGAATGTATTTTTTTCTGTTGTATCAGCCAAAACATTTTTTTAAATCTAGCATCGGAGTGGCTCTCCACTTACTAAATTTATAAAGCTAAGCAGATTTATACTGGTTAGTTCTGGCAGGCATTAATTTTCAGTTCCACATCCCTGATTCACCTTCAGTATAAAAGCACTGCTGTTTGACTTTAATAATCTGGCTTGGACTTAGGAAAACATATGAATGTATTCTCTATTTTGATATATATTTGAAAATATGTTCTATATTTTTAAAAACAACGTAGCATATTTAAGCTAAGAAGTTGGGGAGATAAAAGTATAATATGAATATTTCCATTATTTATGGTATGTAATGAACATTTATGAGTTGAATTATACTAGCTCATGTATCTTGGCAGATTGAATTTACTGCTATATGAAAAATAACTGTGTGTAATGCATTTCTTCTAGAAGATAAAATTGTCTTGATAGAGCTTTAGTGAGTATATAAAATGGAAATGTGAAAAACAGATGCTTTGATTTTAAAAAATAAATCTAAACAGTTCATTGACTTTTCAAGGCTTTTATTAATGTATATTTTTCTACTTCTGGTTTAGCTTTCTCCAGTAAAAACATAACTAACAATTTAAGAATGTGATTTACTGTGTTTTGTTAGAAAATAAAAACTTGTTGAGCATTTTTGTTACTGAACCTTATAGTAGAAATTTTTGCAAGTGTGTACTCTAGGATGATTAGTGAAGAAAGGACAGTAATGTAAAAGCCAAGAGTCTGTAAAGGTAAATTGCTGGGTTCAGTAGCACTTTTTTATATTGTGTGCAATAATGTGTCTGGACTAAAGTTAAAATTGAATCATTAAGTTCTTAGAAAGGCTTTGGTAGTCATAAGAATTTAATATTACTGAATACATAATTAAATTGAAGCAGAAATTACTAGGCCACATTTTACGTTAATACTAATATTCTTTAGCATTTTTCTTCTAATTTACAAATTATTGGGACTCTGTGTTTTACTAAGATTTGTGTGTTCGTAAAGCAACTTATAAAAAACAAAATGTTCTCAAGTCTTTTGTTTCTTTTTTTTTTATTATAGGGGTACCAAAATCTAATCTCTTGCACACCAGATCATTAAGGGGCCATAAAGACTGCTTTGAAAAATACCATTTAATTGCAAACCAGGATTGTCCTCGATCTAAGCTTTCAAAAAGTACTTACGAAGAAGTTAAAACCATTTTGAGTAAGAAGATAAACTGGATTGTACAGTATGCACAAAATAAGGATCTGGATTCAGATTCCGAATGTTCTAAAAACCCCCAGCATCACCTGTTTAATTTCAGGCACAAGCCAGATAAAAAATTACTCCCACAGTTTGACTCCCAGGTACCAAAGTATTCTGCAAAATGGATAGATGGAAGTACAGGTGACATCTCAAACTGTACACAAAGAATTTTGGAGCAGAGGGAAAATACAGACTTTGGACTTGCTATGTTACAAGATGCAGGTGCCACTTTTTGCCCTAACAGTGTAATATGGCCTCATGGTCACAAGCAGGCAAAGAAAAAAGAAGAGACAATCTCTAGTCCACAGGCTAATGTCCAGACCCAGCATCCACATTACAGCAGAGAGGAATGTAAGTAAAATGAGGAAAAAGGTAAAAGTTGAATGGTTTGGTTTGGATTATTTTTTTTTTAACATTCTTATATGTGTGTGATATGTCAAGAATTTTGATGTAGAATCGTAGGTTCAGTAAGCCTATATTTAAATGACAGGTTCACCTTAGCAAAAATGAAATATCTGAAAACCATCCATTTTCTGGAATGCTCCTGAATATGTCCTAAGATTTGAAGTTCAGCAGTCCCAATGTTTGTTTTGCCATTTTAAATGAATAAATTGAATGGCATCAGCAAAGTGTGAATTGGAAAGTTCAAGATTCATATAGTTTTAGAATAGCCTCAATCATTGGCTAATAGACATTGTCACGTTGCTAATCCCTACAAGACTGACTGACTGGAGATGGCATTTCCAAAGCAAAAATCTGACATTTTACTGAAGGCCAAAGGTAACGTGTGCCCTTATTTTAAAGTTAGAAACGTGACTCATTCTGTCTTCTGCAACTCACAGAAGCCGAGGTAATTGTAATTGACTTGAAATCATGTGATGTTAGCTTCAGTATCTTTTTATACATCTTGATTCCACATGTGAATTATCTTAAGTTGTACAACTAGGTAAATTGATTTTTTAAACTATTTCCACAGTACTTTAAAGTAGTGATTTTCAAACTGCAGGTCATAAACTATATAATGCTTAATCAAAATCATCCTGATGAGTAGTGACTAGCACTTTTTAAAAACTGAAACAGGAGATATCAGAATTCATTGAACCTGCTACTAGGTATTTTTTGGTGAAATTTGTTTCAGTTTAGGAATGGTGGTATACTGGGAATGATGTAAAATGTGTTTCTTACTGTGGGTTGTGGTCAGGATTTGAAAACTGCTCCAAGCTAAGAACTAATGAGTGAATCTTGGAGTACTGCTGAGTATTGTATTGGCAGATAAGTGCAAGTTTTGTAATAGGATATTATGTTAGTGATGTAAGCAGCTTATTTTCCCATATTGTTGTGGTGACAATGAATATATTTTCATGTTTCAGTGAATTCAATGACTCTTGGTGAAGTAGAGCAACTGAGTACAAAGCTCCTACAGCAAATCCAGGGTAATAATCAGTCTCAACTTTCTTTGTACATGAACATTTCAATATAGAAAAATCACCTGTGATATAGGATACCATTAGCTTTGTCTCCATTTAAATTTGGAAATGAGATATTTGAACCTGTTAGAGTTTCCAGAGCAAAAACAAGAAGAAACAACTTAATCTGTACCTCTTACTAACATTTTATTGACTACCTACTATTGTGCCAAGTGCTTCCTAATAGCTCTTTAAGGTATTAGCCCTGTTTTTTTCTTTAATTATGAACAATCTCAAACATATACCAAAGTAGTGACCGATACAGTGAACCCCTTGAGCTGTCGTCGCAGCTTCAACTGTTATCAAAAGCATAGCTAATTTTTCTTCATTTCTACTTGCATCCATTCCCCTCAGCCTACTCCCATCTCCAATATGGATTATTTTGAAACAAATCTCAGATGACATATTATTTTGTCCATAGATACTTCAATATTTTCTCTAAAAAATAACTATAAAAACAATCACAATCTTTTAAAAAACTAATAAATCCTTAAAACATCAACACTAATAGTTAATGTTTAAATTTCCCAATTGTATCCTTTTATTTTTTTTACAATGTATTCCCATTTAGGTAAGGAAATTATACACTTCAGAGACATTTAAGTTGCTTACAAAGATCATGTATCCATCTAGTAGCAGATCAAGAATTTTCACCCGTCTTCTTAACTCCTAACCTAGCAGTCTGTCTTGACCACACAGCCTCTCAGAATAATAACAGTAATAGCAACTTATATTTATCAAGTATTTGTTCTATATACTTTACAAGTATGATCTCATTTAATCTTTACAGTAACCCTGTGAAGTGTTGACTGTAATTATCAATGTTGTACGTAAAAGGAAATTGAAAGAACAAGTTTAAGTTGCTTGCCTAAGGCACATAAGAGTAGGAGCAAGGATTCAAAACTCCTGGCAGTCTGATTCGAAAGCCTCTTAGAGGGATTTGCAGACCTGGATACAAGTGGCACTTACTTATCCATAAATGTTATTAAATATTGATTGAACTTATTTATAGATTCTAATTGACAAAAGTGGCTCAGCTGTAGCGGCAACCACCATTTCTGCTGTGCACCTCTGTAGTCATCGCTTATGACTCTTAAGTTTCGCTTGCTGGAGAAGAGGCATACGGTATTCTGATTGGCTGTGTAAAGTATACAGACTTCCACTGGATGATCAGAACTGATAGACTTTGTAGAAAACACAACCGTTTCTTTAGTGTCAAATCAGTTTCATTGTGAAAACTCATTGCAATTAGAGTACTTGAAATACAAATCATAGGATTCTCTTTCTGTGTGCTAAAAATGAAACCACTTTTTAAATCTTTACAGAAGTGTTTGAAGAGTTAACACACCAAGTACAAGAAAAAGATTCTTTGGCCTCAGAGCTCCATGTCCGCCATGTTGCCATTGAACAGCTTCTCAAAAACTATTCCAAGTTACCATGTCTGCAAGTGGGGCGAACAGGAATGAAGTCACACCTACCCATGAACAACTGAACCAAACTTACACCTCGTATGCCCTTCCCTTTATCAGTCTGCCAGGCATGCAAACTTTGAAGAAGTTTGAAGAAGGTTATGGTCCATTTTTTATGGTCATTATATTTGCAAAGCATATCAGGCAATATTTAACATCTTTGTCAAATAAAGCAGAACATTGTACTCTAGTCTTCTAGGGTTAATCATTTTATTTCATTTTGGGAATCCTTTTCCCCATAATTACTAGACACCCTCCCTAACTTTTACCACATGTGACTACTTAAACATGATGTTACAGTGTGATTTTATTAAACATATTTTAATGTAATTCACCTATCAAAACAACAGAAGATTAACAAACTCCTTAGATTATTCTAAACTACTAAAGATAATTTTTAAGAGGAAATGGAATTCATAATATCACCTCTTATGAGCAATATTTTAATATAAAATTTTATATATAAAATGCTATTTTAGGTACTTTGCCATTCTCTTTCTAAATGTATATTTGAATGGCTCTGTATATTTACACTTTGATGTGAATATATTCACCCATATTTCAGGTCACTTCATTTTATTCTCTTAATACAGTGTTTTTACAACTGTTGTTTTGCTTTCCAAAGATAAATGTATTTTGGAGTAGAAATCTATTTAGTTGAATTGTTTTAACTTCTAATAACTAACTCTTGGGAAAGAGGAATTAACTTTTTAAAGCAAGTATCCAAGCAAATAAAATACATTATTTTTTTCTAACAAAAGCAGTTCTGAGTTAGTTAAGGAAGAAAAGGCTAATCTAGTTTTTGTATGTCAACTTGTCTCCATAGAAATGAAAACCTCTTCTACTTCATTATTAGTTTCATTTTAATGACTTTGATGTGTTAGAATTTGGACAGAATAAGTCAAGCCTCACTTTCAAGTCAAATATATAATATCAATCTTCAAATTGAATATGCTGTGAAATTGTTCTATCTTTGAAAAAAATTAAGATTATTCTGTATGCCACTTGGGGTAAAGATTCAAGAATACTTAAAACTGTCCAAATTATTATCACCATCACTGATACTGTGCTCAAAGCATTATAAGATCTTTTTCTAAACTTTAGAGTCTAAAAAGAAAGAAAAGACTGCTTGACAGAAGAAAAGCAAAATTCCTAATTAAAAAATAAAGAGCCCCTATTTAAAAGTATATTCTTATAAGTTGCCTAGGATGTTTCCAAAGAATTTTTAACTAACAGGTTGTCTCAAAAACTAGATAAGTTTTAATATTGTCTTATAGTAAAGGCTACAACCAATGCAGAATTAAAATGGGCTCTAAATTCTGTTTTCAACTGGTATTTAGAATGTATTTATGAGGTAGATTCTTTGCTTGAAAGAATCTGCAGAGAAGCCCAGTAATTTGGCAGCTTCATGCATAAAGATAAGAGTGACTTTTGCCTTACCTTGGCTTGGGTTAGTCTTGAACAGTGTTTGACAAAACAAAAGAAACACTTAAGTCTAGTTGAAAACAATGTTTTATAGTGCTAAAATGTGTTAAACTGGCCATAGGGTATTAATTGATATCCCACTGATATTTTTTTTTTGAAGTATAACATAATTGCTTTTTGAAGGGCACTTTTGAAAAATGCTTTCAGTTTCTCTCTGTTACCAAAAATGAATTTAAAATCCAGGTGGGGGGATACATTGCCTTAGTTTTGATAAGCTTTAAATTGACGATGTGCAATATCAAGATATCCAAATTTACAAGTTGGATAAATAGATTTCCTGATTATGCCAGTAAGTATCTTAGTGTTTAGTTATTATGGTCACATTTCAAACTTGACTTTATTCTTTTTTTGGCATAATTCAGTAAGAATGTTACCAGCCCGTGTGCTTGCACACATTTGGATTTCTGTTTAGATGACTTAGTAACAGTCATAAAAGTTTTAGATGTGTTGTATTTGATGTCAGCAGTAGTAGGTTATTTCCAGAGTACGAGCCATATGGTGCAGTCACAAAGAAAGTGTTATCCAAAGAAAGTATTTGCTTAACTCTTAAGGAGTTTTCTGGCAAATATTTAGCTTTACTAATGATTTTGGAACAATTAGATGGGATTGTGTGTATACTTAAGATCTTACCTGGGGACTCTGATTTATTCCATTCAGATATTTCTGCTTAAGCTCTTCAAAGGAAAGGTGCTATTTAAAAATATCTGAGGTGCTGGTACTCACACTAGTACTTTATTTGGATGAATCTCTATTAAAATTTTTTTTCTTGAAGCATTTTGCACAGTAGTTTAATCCAAATATTTGGTAAACTTATAAATTCCTATATTATTAATAGTTGTCTTGATTGACATGTGCAGTTATCATATATGCAAAAATAAGAATCAGGGACAGAGTTGAGTTCTAACTTGAGAGAACATGAAATACCACAAATACTGGTTTTCATACTTGGCTGTTCTGTACAGTTGTTAATTTTTGAGGGAATTTAGAAGAAAATCTCATATACTGATTGAGTTGCAAAAATGAAAAAAAAACAGACTTCCAATCTGCTATTTTCAGAGCTTATATCATTAAGGGGAGTGAAATAAGGCTAATATTTTTCACATTAGATTTCACAATTAGGCAATTTAAATTGAGTTTAAAAAATCAGAAATCAAAAAGATTTTTAAAGAGTGTTCTCTTTAAAGATTGAAGTTTTAAAATCCATTCAGCCTTATAATTAAGCTAAAAATCAATTATGCTTTGAGATTATCATCTTATCCTTTGATCCTAGATTTAATATCAGAATTAGTCTTTTTTAAAAGGCAGGCACTTGAGACACCAAATAGTTGATGATTCAGGCAGCAGAATAGTGTTTTGTTCCATTATGTTGTCCCATTGTGTAGTTTCCTGTGCACAGTGTTGGAGCAGAGATGTTCTTAGTTCTTCAAAATATATGTTCATCTCACCACAGAGTGCCCATTTTTATATACATTTAAGAATTATTTTTAAAATGTCAAGTTCATGGTAGAAAGTGATTTCAGAAATATAATCAAAATATATTCTATTTTATTGGCATCTTGACAGGATCTTGAGATTTCTCGGTTTTTCATTTTGCCCTATTGTTTGCCACTGAAAATGGTTTAAATTGCTTTATTTTTTTGTATGTGTATTTTTTACCTTAGTGTTTACACTGTTGAGGCTTGTCAGTAAATTTTTGTTAGTTTTTAAACTAAGTTTTTTTGGATCTGTTCGTGTTTTAATGTTTACCAGTTTTGATATTATTCTGTTTTGTTTGGAAAGAATCTGCTTTCATTAACACTGTAAAATGTAAAGTGTAATACAAAATGTATATGCTCTAAACTTAAGTAGGAATTTTTTTAAACAATAAGTTATTTATGTAGCTTATTAGGAGGTTCAGGTTAGTGACCATAAAAGTAGGTTACGTGTACATGAAAGCTTTAAATGGTACAGTGTAAAGTACTTGTAATGTCATTTTTTTTCTGACTTATGCCAGTGCGTTTACTGACAGGTGTTATTGTTTATATTAGAGTAAGATATTTGAATATTTTTAAGTACTTATTAAGAATTGTAATACTCTACAAAAATTTTTAAATACCTTCTGTTCAGATGTGGCTGTAAAGCAAAAATAATTGACTTCATTTCAGTGTATGATTGTATCTTTAACTTTAGTTGGTGGGAGTAATTATCTAAGGAAATTTATGGTGAAAATTAGTAAGCGATAAAACCCTCGACAGTTTATTCTTGCCAAGTTAGGTTTTGTGATGATGCAGCAAGAGACAGTTTATCAGAATAATAAGGTAATAAGGCTCTGGCACAAAGTAAAGGTATGTTGGAGGAGGGCCATAATGCTGTGTTTGGAATACCACAGTTACCTTGCATCTCAGTGTTTTCATTTTACTTCATCCTTTCACAATTGCTGCTGTCGTGGTGCAGTCTAATCTGGTAACTTCTGGCCCTGGTTACCTTGATGTGAACCATATTGTAGCAAGTCTCTGGCATGTAGATTTTTTTAATACCTGGTTTGTAACATACACTTTCCCTATTCTTTTTAGTCTGAGTCCACATTACTAATGCATTTTAATAATGTTCCACAATTTTAAGCTTACAAAAGTGAAACAAAAAAATCATGGTGATGAGTGATTACTCTCCCCTCCAAAAAAAGTATTAGTTGAACTTCTCTCAACATCACCAAGGCAGAGGGAATTTTAGTGAATGTTTCTTGCTTCTTTCAAACATGTCTAGAATGTTTTTTTTCACCCTACTACCTCCAAAAGAGGCAGTTAAGAAAGTGTTCGGTAGTGACTTTTATTAAATGCCATTCCTACCTTTATTGTGTGTGTGTATGTGTGTACTTTGCTTTAAATCTTTGTAGCATATTACTATGGTCATGGAACTTAATCTCTCTGATGTTAGAAATTTATTTTACAAAATTGTGCTAAGACATTTGGAAAAGGAAAATGAAACTGCTGTGGTAAAAACCAAGTTAGTTTCAAAAATGTTGAGACATTATTTGGCTGTTATATTAATATTTTCCTTAAAAACTGCAATAATTTATATATTTGTATTGCTCTGCTTTGAAACTGTAACTATATATGCTTGTCTACTATTTTTAATTTTACAATAATAAAATATTTTGTTATCTGCTAGCTTCAGTGGATGTGTTTTAAGAGTACCTGTATTTTTTTAAATGGTTGACCTGTATAAAGGGTTTTGTTTTACAGGCTTAGGGAGTCTGTACTTAGAATTATCTTATCTGACAATTTTCTTATCTGGCAGTTTTTTGCTTAATTTCTTGTGAGAATCTTACCTAATCTTTGATGCTTAAATTAACACTCTCTCTGTCCTAAGAGTCTGAAAGTGGGAAGTAAGATTCCTGTGATATACTGGCTGTGTGTGCAGTTTTTCAAATTGGGGTGTAAGTTACACACAATAACTAGGTTTTAAGTGTATTGAGTTTTAACAAATGAGTACAGCTGTGTAGCCATCACTGCCTTTGGCTCCCTTTCCAATCCCGTCACTTCCCATTTCCCTTCCACCCACTGTTTTGACCCCTGTCACCATCATTTTCATTTGCCTGCTTTATAGCATTTACTATAAATGCAATCATACAGTGTGTACTCATTTGCCTCTGGCTTTTTTCACTCGATGTCTCTGAATTTCATTCATGTTAGCTCAAGGGTCAATAATAGTTTATTCCCCTTTTTTTGCAGACTACTATTATATGAATATATTACAGTTTGTCATGTTGATGGACCTTTGAATTGTTTTCAGTTTGCAGCTAATATGAATAAAGCTGTTATGAATATTTTTAAATTGGCTTTAAAAATTAAAGATAGGAATATAAAAAATTCAAAGTCACATACTGTAGTGCTAGCTTACAGTTAGCATTACAAATCAAAATAATTACCAGCTTTTTTCATAAATGATTTTTTAAGTAATTTATATGATGTTTTTATGGTAATAAAGTAATTTGAAACTAGGAAACAAGGACAATTGTAGAAAAGATCAGAGACATTACAAAATAAGGACTGTTTGAGAATTGAAACATTTATCAGGGTACTAGAAGAATCTTAATCGTCCTTAAAAGTCTCTTTAAAGTCTAATAGCCATACTGCTTTGTTTTTCAGAAGAGGAAGTGGAGACCAAGAAAGTGTAGTTCAGAAAAAGTATTGGAAAGAATATTAGAACACAGAGTTCTTCTGTTTAGCTTTGACTACTTTGTAACATTAAGGGAAATTCATCTTAACTTTTCTAACCCTGAATTCTCTAAGCTTTGTTCCCAGCCTTCCTGGGAATTTTCAAACTATTTGTAAAATAGTTTGCTGTCCCTCATTTTTAGTTATTATAGGACCAGGAATTCTTTTCAGGACGAAGTGACTAAGAAACTGGTGACTAGGTATAGGTGTGTGTTGGATACAATAGGAGGAGGGCTGTAGGCAGAACACAGCCCTTTTTATGTAAGTTATATATTGATATTCTAAATTCATAAAAAGCTTTTTAAAAGGCTTTACTTTTGGAATGTGATCTAGATGATGTGTTAGGTCCCATCTTAAAAATTCCACATGACTTGCAAGTTTGAATCAGTAGATTTTATTTTCTTTTTCCTTTTTGGTTTTGTGGTATTGTCGTTATTTTGCTGTTATTCCACATCTGAATCCCATTCCAGTGTTTGGATGACACAGGCCACCTTCACCTCTGGAAGCAAAAACTTCAAACTCCCTTGCATCTGGGGCACCTCACCCTGATTGGTGAAGCAAAGAAACCAGGTGGAGGAGGGTCCATGTTGCAAGCATCAGTGTCTATCAATAGGGCTGGCATCTGTTACCCCATATCTGGTGAGTACAACAGGTCAGCTCCTGGCATCTGGTGTTTAGCAGCCATTGCCTTGTGTAAATTTGACTATGAATCTAGTAGATGATTAATCTCCTTTGTTCCTGGTTTCCCAGCCTTCTGGGTGATCTCTTCCCATTGGATAAATTCCTTTTCAACCTAAATCAACTAGTTGCTTTCTCTCACTTGCAGCTGAAAACTCTGCTACACCCAACCTCATCCACTAGGACTATGTCCTAGTGGTCTAGCTCTCTTACTCTGAGACCTTATGAAATTAGTTTCTGAAAGTGAACTGCTAAGAGCCGACATGCAGCGGCTCAGGACCACGTGGACTGACTACTTGTTGGGTCATCTGAAACTGACAGGAAGATTCTGAAGAGAAATTAAACCTCTTGGTTATGCAGATGTCAGTTTTCCTGTTAAGAGTGTGCATTGTTCACAGGAGGAATGACTTTGGAGAATTTCTCACTGCCTGCCAGTAATGACTGAAATGCTAACAGTTTGTATCTACTGGGATCTTGGAGGAAGTGGTCTAGTAGAAATAGTGATGATCGTAACTTTAGCTGTGAGCTTAGCCTGTGTTTTCCTTGGTAATAGTAAATGACCTGCAGCCCAGTAAGCACTGAATGAATGAGAGATCTCAGAGACAGGATTGCATGACCTTTCAAAATAATAGTTACCCTGAAAAAAGCCTGATTTTATCCAGTGACTGATTACACTCTCCACATGCCCCAGTCTCCACCCCACCACCATGACTCTTTCAGGCCTTTGATATCTCACACTTGCTATGCTTCTTTCTCCTCCAAACCTGTAGTTCTCTAATGTTGAGTTTCATCAAACATAACACTACTGAGCTGCACCTTCAGAGCTTCTGAATCAATGTCAGGGGTAAGACCTAAGAACTTTTCATCTAACAAATTCCCAGGTGATACTGATGCTGCTTGTCTACACAGCACTTTGCAAAATACTGTTCCAAACCATCAACTGCCTTGAAATTTACTTCCCAAAAGATGTGATAATGCTACTTTCTTGCTCAAAGACCTTCAAAGATTACCACTGCCTACAGAATAAAAACCAATTCCCACAGCTCAGCATTTAAAGCCTTCACTATTTGGCATCCACCTATTTTCCATTTAAATATTGGTCAAGTTAAGATTTGGTTATGTGCCAGTAACTCCACCAAGCCCTATATGGTTTTGGGTCCAAGGGAGGTAAAAGTCAACAAGACTGTGTTGGTCAAGTGAAAAGTATTCTGACAAGAGATTTGAAAAATAAGGATTGAATAATGTCCTTTGCGTTTAGCAGAAATTCATTGAGATCAGTTTTAATGGACCTGTGGGAGCAAAAGTAGATCACAGTAGATTGAAATATGGGTGGGAGAAAGTGCTATGGTTTGAATCTGTGCCCCAAACTTCATGTGTTGGAAATTTAATCTCCAATGCAACAGTGTTGAGAGGTGGGGTCTAAGAAGTCATTAGGTTATGAGGACAGTGCCCTCATGAATGGATTAATGTTAGTGAGGGAATGGGTTTGTTAAAAAAGCAAGTCCAGCCCCCCCTCCTGGCTTGCTCTCGCCCACTCTTGCCCTTCTGCTTTCCTTCCACCATGGCATGACACAGCATGAAGGCCCTCAACGAATGCCAGCACCACGCTCTTGGACTTCCCAGCCTCCAGCACTCTGAGCCAAATAAGTTTCTGTTTATTATAAATTACCCAGCCTGTGGTTCTGTTATAGCAACATAAAACAGACTGAGGTAGGATGGTGGATTTAGGGTATGATCTCTTTAAAAAGTTTATGAAGTGAAGTTGAGGCAATCAAAGAGGATGTGAGTCCAAGATTATTTTTTAAAAGTTGGGAAGTACTTGAACATGAATAAATACTAAGAAGACAGATCCAGTGGAAAGGCTAAAGATAGAGAGGCAGCAATAATCAAAGGAGTAAAGTCCTGACGGGGCAGAACAGGGTGTCACAACTAAAATGACTTGTCTTTGAAGAAGTTTAGGATCAACTCAGGCTTTGACACCAGAGAGAAGGTAAAACTGCAGATGAATGTATTTGATGGAGAGTGAGTTGAGAAAGTCCTTACCTGGCTGCCTCTATGTTCTGCAAGAAAGAAGGAAAAGATGATGGGGCCAGAGGCTCAAGGGAAGTGATGAAGTGCTGGATAGCCACCTCCTGAGGAAGGCGAGGGGTCCAGAGTACACAGGAAGGGTTGCCTGACTTTTCAGAAGAGATAAGGATGGGGATCCTTGACTCACTGTTGGTTGAAGTTCTCTGCATTTACATTCAGATTTTATCACTGTAAATATAATGAAGTTGGAGTAAACTAAACTGAGAGTGCTAGTAAAAATAAATTATCTGAAATTCAGATAAATTTGTGGGTCAAAAAAAAAATTCACAAAAACCCTATCCAATAGATGAAATTGTAAGTGTGGGATAAATGAGAAATTTGAAAAGCTACTGCAAATGGCATGTGGGGGAAAATATGAATTCTGTAGCTTCTACTTATTCTTTTCAAGAAGTAATTTTCATTTGTCCTCTCAGTATTTGGTGCTACAGGTGAGCATGGACTGAGATGGTTCTGAAGGCCAAGCCCTTATAGGTCGGTTGGTATCAAACTTCACCAGAGGAATGTCAGAAAATCTCTAACCTCGATGAAAAAAAAGGTTTATAAGAGGATAGTCGGTACAGTATACAGATTGTGGAAGAAAACCAAGGCATAGCTGAATATACAGTTTCAGATCTATAACTTCAGAGCAAAGAAAAGGCAGTGTGAATGGAGAAAGGCCGTTCTAGGGGAAAGAGGAAACTGAATTTAAAGTGATCGAGGCAGAAGAGGAAGTTCTAATGAGCAAGGTGATTGCTCAACTGACGTTTGGGAACTTCTAATCCTCTGCCGCTACTAGGCACCTCTCTGAGCCTCTGTTTTCTCATCTGTAAAAAATGAAACTGAACTTGATGATCTTTAGGGAAACTTCCAGCTCTAACATTCTAAAAGTATAATGAATTTTAAGAAAACTGCAGTGGAAAATTTCCCCCACTCCTGCATGAACAGCAGAACTGAGCTGAAGGGCACAGAGAAAGTGTTGTTTCATTCAAGAAGAAACTGAGGTGCTGTTACAGCAAGACGTTTCTATGATCATCTGTGACAAAGGAGAAAAGACGGCCAAGTCAACCTGGCTCATACTATCAGCAGCTGCACGATTCTCTACATACTACTTAAGAGCAGACAGTTTACAGAAAGGGAAAAAAGTCTATAAGCTTTGGCACCTTGTTACTCTCCCATTTCTCATGTCAGGGGAAACTGGGGAGAATGTTCTCTTAGGAGTGACAGCGGGATGGTTCTCCCACGCAATCAGAAGCTGGGTCACCTCCAGCACAGTTTCTAAGGGCCGGCTCCTATGCACGGACAATGAGACATGTCAAGGCAGTGCGGTAACCTAGTGAGTAGGACATAATTCAATAGAATGTTCTTCATTCTGAAATTACATCTTTCCCATGATGGGGAGAGCAAATTGTTCTTTCTTTCATGAAGTGATGATGACCGTAGATGGTAGGTTTTCATTTTTGTTTGTTTAGTTATAAGTCCTTACTTGGTAAAATTAAAACCACAGTCTTACAGTGGTGTATTAGTCTGTGTTCTCCAGAGAAATAAAACTGGTAGTATGTATATATGGAGAGAGAGATTTCTTTTAGAGAATTGGCCTACCAGATTGTGGGAGCCAGCAAGTCTGAAGCCTTCAGGGCAGGCAGGCAGGCTGCAAATTCCAGGAGTTGACATTGCAATCTTGAGTCTGGAGGCAGAATTCCTTCTTCCTTGGAGGACCCTGGTCTTTTCTTAAATGGCCTTCAACTGATGGGGTGAAGCCCACACACCTTATAAAAGGTAATCTGCTCTACTCAAAGTCTACTGATTTTAATGGTAACTGTATCTGAAAAATACTTTTGGAGCCAACACTTAGACTGGTGTTTGACCAGTCTGAGCACCATAATTTCACTTTTATTGCAGTACTCCATGAATTTGACTAGTCTGGAAACCATGGACCTGGCATTACTTCATCCAGACAGTTGCCTCTAAGCAGCACTACCCTAAACCCTGCACTCAGGTCTTCACATGTCTGAAGAAGTAGATGCATTTGAGAGGTTCTTATACTATTCCGAATTTTTCCTTGTGTTCTGAGAGGACTTAGTGAAACAGCTTTTCATTATTTTTTTAATAATCCTTTGTGTAACAAAAACACAGATTATTTAATTTGTGTTATTTATCATTTTTTCTCAATCTGGCATTCAATCAAATTATTTGAAGACTGAGTATCACACAAAAAGTAAAAGATTAAATACCCATAGGTAGATTCAATATCCAATAATTTTAGATAAATTATTGAAGATTGTTAGACTATTGAATGTTTGGTTTGTTTCTTTTTTATTCCCCCTGCTGTCTCCCACCCAGACCCCATGAACACCTATGCAGAGAGTTATCCTGCATCAGAGAAAGATCTCACTGAATCCCATCCACCACCAACCCATAGCACGTGGTCCCTTGAAACAAATTTACACAGTCCTGGGTGTCAGAAGAGCTCTAGCGCTCCCCAGGACTAACTGGGTAAGGAACCAAGTTGCCGGCCCCCTCTCTGTGGGCAAGTTTGTTCCTCTTTGTCCTGATCAGATAGCTCTGAAACTAGAAAAGGCATCACCTGGGCCTCCTGCTAAGTTTCTCTTCACTGTTGTTGCCATACTGCTTCTCACAAAAGCCCGAGAAAAATGTGGGGGCCCTGTGTGCTGCTGCTGCTGCTGCTGCTCTGAGAGACATTGGGGGTGCTCCTCTCAGTCAAGAGAAAATGCAGGAGGACTTGAGCGAGTGACGTGCAAAACCACGTTTCCTTTGCTTCCTCCTCCTCATCTCATCTCCGTACTCGTGTGAACCAAGTATGGGGCAATAGACTCTCACGTCCCGCAGGGCTACCCTGCTTTTCATCAAAGTGTGGAAGGAATTTCTATCCCAGATTCACACAGATTGGTCTCATCTCAGAGGACAAAGTGAATCGACATGTGGTATATATAAAAATCATAGGAAGCCACTAAATATGTAGAGCCAGAGGGATCTTCAAGAGACTCTCATAGCTTTGATTTGATTTTGTTTTGTTTTGGTTTATTTTAGCAGAGAACTTTCTTCAAAAAAACCCTTCAAGAATAAATAATATGCAATATACATGAAAACAGAGCTGCTGTTGCTCTACTTGAAAGACAAGTGAGATTACTGGAGCAAAGCCACCCCCTTTGCATCCCTCTTGCTGACTATTCCCCCAGTTCCCCAAACCTGCCACCATGAGCCCCTGAGACAGCTCTAAGAGACCTTCAGGGCCTTGGGTCCCTACAAAGCACCATTTAGAAACTGCTTTTCTAGTCTAATACCCTTAGGTGGCCTAAGTTGCTTGAGAAACTTCCAAACATTCTAGACCTTGTGAGCCACAGAGGCAATGACCAAACTCCAGACGTCCTGATTCTATTTCCAAAGTTCCCATGACATGATATCACCTCCAACTGGACTTCTAGTTTTTATTTTTATCACACAAGATCTTCTGTCTAATGGAACAGTAGGCTATTTCTCCATACTCCGGTGGATTACAGAAACATCCAGGAGAGGACAGCACAGTTGGAAAAGAACAGACAGGGCAAGTTTTCTAGTCAATCCAGAGATATCTTAGATGTCTTCATTCTGGAAGACAACCAAGACAGACTATGGAAAAAGTTCACACCATTAAAATATAAATATAGCAAGTGCTTCCTTACATCAAAATGCCAGTTTCAGCAAAATTCATTGTTGGGAAATTTCAAAGCTTATAGATATCTATTTCCATTACTTAGAGGGGGGAAAAAAACCACATACCCTGCTGCTCCTGACTGGTGGTTCAGAGTAGACGAGCTAAAGTCACATATTGCTGTGTGTTCAAGGGCTTGTGCGTGCTGTGGGTAGGATTTCCTGTGTCAACAGAAGGAAATCACATGTACAAAAGCTCTAACTGTCCCTTATTATATTAGCATATCTTGTGCAGAAACGATAGATTTTTATACTATATCCTCGAACCAGAAGGCAGCTAAGGCAGCTGGAACAGCAAAGAAGTTCACAAGGAGCCAAATTCCCATCTCATACCTGAATGAATTTGAAATGGAAGCCCAGTTAAATACAAAGAACTTTAGAGCAAGATCTAGAAACTATTAGTTAAGTAACTCTCTTCTTACTCATTACCACTAACTTAATGCTCATTAGCAGTAAAAGGAGCATCTATCCAATTACCTACTGCTTGGTTTCCTGTTGTGCTAATGAACAGGAAGCGAAACAGAGACTACCACTAAGCAAGAATTCACGTCTGTGTGTAGCCTGCGGCTTGGCCACATGTCTGGGTGTGCTGAGTTGTTCTGATCAGTCAACTTAGGTAAAATCTCATTACTGGAAATGCCAGAAATAGCACCAGCAAAATGCACTAAGAAAACCCGAAAAGCTTATGCTGCTCCTTCCCCTTTCTTCTGGAACAGTTTCATCCTAGAGCTATTAGGTGCAACAAGCAGGGTAGGTACAAGTGGGATGGGGCCGCTGGTGAGGGGTACTCCCAGCAGACCAGGGGGCCCCGCGTGGGGTGGGTGGGGTGGTCTGATGCAGGCTGCCAGGTTGGGAGTGGAAGGAGGAGGGCACCCACGGGGCCGAGGCAGATATAGGGATCTGGGGTGAGGTGTCAGAGCCTCAGTGTTCATGAGCAGGTGAAAGGGGTGGGGTGCCAACAGAAGATTTGTTACACACAGGGGGGTTGATCAAATAAATAAATGTATTAAGGATAATAAGAGTCCAGTTTCTCATTCCTCAAGGAGTTACAAATAATGGAAAGGAAGAGAACTAGAATGAACCTGTGAGTTTGGTTTCTACTGAATGTAATGAAATAAACTCATGATTTTCAATGTACATGGATGGATAGAGATGTGAATTTAGGGACACACAGATGTAAATGCGCTAATGTGTGCCGTCCCCTGAGAGGGCTGGAGAGAATGATCCCCAACAGAGGCAATGAGTAATACCTAGAACCCAATTCTTGGTGTCTAAAAACTGTTCTCCACTAAATCAGGGCCCCTGGGGAAAATGACTGACTTTAGAGCTGGAACAGGGACAGTACAAGTTGAGTCTGAAATATCTTTTTGTTCCAGAAACTGTAGAAGTGTTAAGAAAAAAAGTGGGGATATGTCAAAAGGACAGGGAACCTTGTTGAAGGGGCTCACATTGGCTGAGTCAGAGGCAATTTAAGAACCAGAATAATTAGCGAATCAGTTGAATAAAATAGGAAAATCTGTGTCCGTTGATAAAAACAAATGAATAAATGGAGTTTTTCATAAAAGATGGGGTATTTACATAATAGCAAAAATACTTACCCCCAAATAATTATTATTTACAATGGAGGAAAGAATAACTTTACAGTGGAGAAGACTGGGAGATTTCACCTTAATCAAGCAATCAGAGTTGATGCTGGGGAGTGAGGATGTGGATAGGGTGGGAAGAGGCTTGACACTGCTATTTTCCATGAGAAAATACAATTTGACTTTTTAAAAATGATATAAATGTATAACTTTGATAAAAATATTAAGCTAGAAAAAATGTAATAAAAAACCCTTGTCTTTTATTCTTAGATCTTATTCACTGAAAGCTAGAAAACAACAAGTATTATCAAGACAATTTAATCAAAACACAGTACTTGAAACAAAAAAGTAAATGAAAAGGCTTTTTACTAAGGGAAAAATACAATCATATAATTGCTCTCAAATTGAGAAATCCTTGATCCTTCATCAAGTTGTTGATCCTCAGAGTGCCAAATGTTAGCAATTTGAAAGAAGCAATTTTAAACGCTAAAATAAATACTATCATTAGTACTCACAAATCCTTGATCTTTGATCCTTAGAGTTTCAAATGTTAGCAATTTGAAAGAAGCAATTGTAAATTGCTAAATGAATACTATCATTAGTTATTGTAGGTAATAAAATACTATCTAGAATTTGCAGCATTTTACTAAAGGGCAAGCATTGTTCTTAGTGCTTTATATGCATAATCACATTTAATTTTCACAATTTCTCTATGAGGTAGTTATAATTATTATCCCCATTCTACAAATGAGGAAACTGAGGTGCAGAGAATTGAAGAATCTAGCCCAACGTCACACAATTAGAGGGGTGAACCCAGGTAGTTTAACTCATGTGCCTGTGTATATAATTGTTGTACTGACAGTTGTAATCCTTAATTCTAACCCATAGTTGTATTTCCTCCTCAGTCATCTAAGATCTGTTAGCCTTGACCTCTGTCCCCATGACCAACCATCACAACCTTCATTCTAATCCAGCCATTTAATGCCTTAGCTCTTAAGGAGCCTCTGAATTCTCCTTCGTCTGTCCATATTCTTTCCAGAATGACCCACACTCCAGGCTCTTCAAAGTAAACTTTCAAAGAGAGATTTATCCAGGGCATGCGCTTACTTAAAATTAAATGGTGACACCTTGTTGCCTGAGGGCTGAGTTCATACCCCTAAGGAGGGTATTCAAATTCTGTACCATTGGGCCCAGTTCTGACCACACTTTCTATGAAATCCTTCCTCCAGCCAATCCCCCAAAAGCATCCCATACAACCCTTCTCTCTGTCCTTGCATAAGGGCTACAGATGTTTCTAAAATGCCCTGCCTTCTCTTCTCTCCCCACAAATTCTTTTTCCTTTTAAGACACATTTTAAATGTGCAGTCCTCTGAAAAGCTTTGGTTAGGGAGAGTCTCAGCCAAAGACTAAAAATGTCCTAGGGGCAAGAACAGTATCTCCTTGTCTTTATATCCTCATCCCTAACACAAAGACTGGGAGTTAATAGGTGCTTATTAAATTAAATGTTAAGGAAATTCATTGGAATTTATGAATATACCCTTCCCAAATTTTGAAAGCCATTAACTTCAGCTGGAGTTAATAGATAATTTTTAAAAGTAGAGATTTATTTTACAGATAATCCTGCTCATCTAATTTCCTAATGTTGCCGATTTGCTGCAGTTCTACATCCAGTTCACTGATCAACTATGAAACTGAAGGCTCGCTTGTCACTGCGTCTGCAGTGAGTCACTTGCCTGGGGGAAAGTACATGTCAGACATTTACATTTTGGCCTTTAGGTGAAGACAGAACAGAGCAAAATTCTTGAAAATGAAAACAACGAATCCAATGCTGATTGTGATCAGTGAGGAATACCTAGCATCACTTACAAACATGTACAGCTTCTGGAGGTGTGTTCCTGGTCTCCTCCGGCTTGGTGTATGTGACCATTGTAAGCGCTAAGTTGCCAGCTCCAAAATCCTCCACAGATGACTTGTGTAAACAGAGCCTTTAACAAGATACCCTTCCAAGACATTTCTTTGAGAAAGTTTTTAACCTTAATTTTATCACCGGTAACTTTAAAACTTTCACTGGAAAAAGAGGCTCCAACAATTTGTACTAGAGGCCACTCTGGGGCAGTGTAGTGGGAGTGGTGGCTAAGAAGAGACTACTCAGGAGGCACCTACAACAACATATCTTGCCTCCAGAAGCTGTACATTTTTGTAAGAAGCGACGCTAGGTATTTCTCACTGATCACAATCAGCATTGGATTCGTTGTTTTCATTTTCAACAGTCTAGGTGACCCTAGTGAATGGAGGGAGACAGAGACATTTCTTTGAAGTGAGACTGTCATATTAAGAGACATGTGCATACACACATACACACACACATATTAACCAGAGTAATGTGTTTGAACCTACAGATTTAGTTCTTTTTCTGCTTTTCTGGGTAGAAAGTAGTATTAATATATAAGAAAGGGCACTGGACTATGAGTCCAGAGGACTTTGGAATAACTAATAATAATTTTTTTAAAAGTTGTACAACAGTCACCAAGTGTCATGAGTTGTTCTAATGTTTTCTAACCCCAATAAATGATTTTATCCTTTTAATAAACCTAAAAGATGGGAACTATTACTTTACAGATGGGAAGCCGAGGCACAAGATTGAGTTAACCATATTAGTCTATTGTAAGGGGTGGAACTGGGACTTGAGGCAAGGCAGGGTCTGGGCTCTTCACCACCCACTCCAACATTCAGTAATTCTAATATCTATTTACAAAATGTACTGTTCTTATCACCTCTTAGGACTTGTTCCATTAGTTTGGGTTTTTAAGCAGCAGCAGATTTGCCTTGCAAACTGCCCTTGTGCTAAAGAGTATTTAAATCAAAGGAGGAATTAGACATTAAAGTGGTCATGTGAGGCCAGGCACAGTGGCTCACACCTGTAATCCCAGCACTTTGGGAGGCCAAGGCAGGAGGATCACTTGAGGCCAGCAGTTCAAGACTGCAAATCGTCATGTGATATTAATTAAACG
>CAUYRT010046170.1:0-21671 GCA_963574885.1 Lepilemur ruficaudatus
TAGCCATCTAATCTTTGACAAAGCAGACAAAAACATACACTTGGGAAAAGAATCCTTATTCAATAAATGGTGCTGGGAAAACTGGATAGCCACATGTAGAAGACTGAAGCAGGATCCACACCTTTCACCTCTCACAAAAATCAACTCACACTGGGTAACAGACTTAAACTTAAGATATGAAACGATTAGGATTCTAGAGGAAAACATTGGAAATACTCTTCTAGACATTGGCCTAGGGAAGGAATTTATGAAGAAGACCCCAAAGGCAATCACAGCAACAACAAAATAAATAAATGGGACATGATCAAACTAAAAAGCTTCTGCACAGGCAAAGAAACTGTCAAGAGAGCAAACAGACAACCTACAGAATGGGAAAAAATTTTTGCATGCTACACATCTGATAAGGGGCTGATAACTAAAATCTATTTAGAACTCAAGAAAATCAGCAAGAAAAAATCAAACAACCCTGTCAAAAAGTGGGCAAAGGATATGAACAGAAACTTTTCAAAAGAAGACAGAATAGTGGCCAACAAACACATGAAAAAATGCTCAACATCTCTAATCATCAGGGAAACGCAAATCAAAACTGCAGTGAGATATCATTTATCTCCAGTGAGAATGGCCTTTATTAAAAAGTCCCAAAACAATAAATGTTGGCGTGGATGTGGAGAGATAGAACACTCATACACTGCTGGTGGTACTGCAAACTAGTGCAACCTCTGTGGAAAGAAATATGGAGATACCTTAAAGCGATACAAGTAGATTTACCATTTTATCCAGCAATCCCATTACTGAGCATCTACCCAAAAGAGAAAAAGACACTCTATAAAAAAGACGTCTGTCCTAGAATGTTTATTGCAGCACAATTCACAATTGCAAAGTTGTGGAAACAACCCAAGTGCCCATCAATACATAAGTGGATTAATAAAATGTGGTATATGTATACCATGGAATACTATTCAGCTATAAGAAACAATGGTGACATAGCACCTCTTATACTTTCCTGGATAGAGCTGAAACCTATTCTACTAAGTGAAGTATCCCAAGAATGGATAAACAAGCACCACATGTACTCACCAGCAAATTGATTTCACTGATCAATATCTAAGTGGACATATAAGGACAACATTTATTGGGAGTGAGGCAGATGGGAGAGGGTAGGAGGGGATGGGCATATGCATATATAATGAGTGCAATGTGCACCGTATGGGGGATGGTCATGCTTGAAGCTCTGACTCGACCGGGGAGGTGAGCAAGGGCAATATACATAACCTTAACATTTGTACCCTCATAATATGCTGAAATAAAAAAAAAAATAAATAATAAATAAATAGATTAAAAAGTGGGAGTAATTAACAACAAAGGAAAAATGTGATACCTGAAATAAAAACTCATGGTTGAAAGTGTCAAAATGTATTCAAGAATACTAGGAATATTTCCTAATTTAGCTCAGTACACAAGAGTTAAGAATACATATATACATGAATATACACAAACATAAACACACATGCATACATACTATATAAAGGGAAAATTAGAATGCCACTATAAATCTTTAGAACACTCATATTTTTATCTATATACTACTATTGTGTATATATATATATAGTTAGGGATATATAATACAAAGGTAGAAAATGTATGAAGATATGTATATGAAAAATAAAATCCAATATTAATATAGTGTCTACCTATAGAAAAAAGGAAGCTTCAATTTTTGACAATATTTTGTTTCTTCCATTAGGTCATGAAATTATGGGACTCTCATATTATTATTCAGACATCTTTACATCAGAAATATTTATAGTATATTGTATATGGGAGCACAGGTGAAGAAATAGTAAATTTGTTTGGAAAAGTACGAGTGAATATCACACATGGTATGATTTTGGCACATATCTTAAAGAACAAGTGACACTTTTTTTAGAGTGGAAGGGAAGTGGGTTGATTAAAAAGCATTCAAAACAAGGAAAGAGAGAAGATTTAGCAAAGCCTGAAAAGCATGAAAGAATGTCAAATGTTTAAAAGCAAATAAATAAACATTTTATAGGACCATTTACCTAGAGTCTTTGAAACAGAAAGCATCAGTTAACTGTATACCCATAAAAATTAAAAAGAAAAAAGAAAAAAATGGTTAATGATAGCAAAGTTGAAAACAAAATGACAAGAGCATTGTATTTTCAAGACTCATACTCGATGGAATAAAATTATTTAAGTTTTTATGGCTTATATTTACAATTTGGTCTGCATGGAAGATAATATTACCAGAGACTTAATGGGATGAAAAATTCTGCATGAATAGTATAAATATTTTTCTGTCTTTGTAAGAAAATGTGGGAAAATGAAAAGCTATTATCCTAAGTTTAGTTTCAAAATGCTTAGAGACTATATGTGAAGGAGGCTATGAGCTTTATGGCACAGTTTGATGTATTTATTGCCATACATTTAATGTATGGGGACATTATAATTTAGCAATGATGATAATGACCTCTGAAACCAGAATTCCTGGATTTGAATTCAAATTTTACAAATTGCTACAAGATAATCATGAACAAATTACTTAATTGTGTCCTGATTTATTTACCTGTAAAATGGGAATGATAACATTGTCTACTATGTACTATACAGGATAAGCCCTCAAATAAAATTAGCTGTAATATAAGTGTCTGTCTTAATAATATCTTTAAGAGAAACAGTTCCTTTGATACTTTCTTAGACTACAAAAAGATTATTCCTTTATTGTTTCAAACTGGATAAATGAAAAACAGATGTCCTTAAAAATAGGGCCCATAGTTTTCCCTTAACTTATATAGAGGGCTTTTACAGGCTAGATATTAAAAAATGAGTCCCTCAATATGATGGTTTTTGGGTATTTTTCCCAGTATTTTTATTAAACATTTATTTTAAGTTTGGGTTCATCATTTGATTTATATTTTCCCATGTGTTTTTTAAATCAAACTTTTAATTTTAGAGTAACTTCATTTTTTACAGTACATTTTTAAATTTTTTAAATTGTATCTAAATAAAAATATTACAAAGATAGTACAAAGAATCTCGTATATGTCTTATCAAATTTCTTCTAATGTTAACATCTTACATTACCATAACAATTGTCAAAACTAGAAAAGTATTAACTGAACTCTGGACTTCATTTGGTTTTCAACAGTTTCACCAGTAATGTCTTCTTTCTGTTCCAGCATTCCATCCAGGATATCATACTGAATTAAATTGTCATATGTCTCCTCTGCTCTATGACAATTTCTCAACCTTTTCTTATGTGTCATGAGCTTGACTGTTCTGAGGAATCATACAATATGTATTCTTTTGTGTCTAGCTTATTTTACTGAGCACAATATTTTCAAGGCTCACCCATGTTGCAGGTACATCAAAATGTTATTCCTTTTTATGGCAGAATAAAAGATCATTATTCATTTACATATGTATATATGTATATCTGTATCTCGCCATGTAGAGAATCATGTTATATATAGTTATATATATATAATAAAATGTTGTATGTTGATGGGCATTTGGTTTGTTTCCACATCTTTGCAATTGTGAATGTGCTACAATAAACATTCAAGTACAGGTGTCTTTTTTGTAAAATGTCCATTTTTTCTTTGAGTAAATACCGAATAGTAGGTATTGCTAGATCAATAGTGAGTTTACTTTTAGTTTTTGAGGTATCTCCACACTACTTTCCATAGAGGTTGTAATAGTTTTCAGTCCCACCAACAATGTATAAATGTTCCAATCTCTCTGCATTGACATCAGCAGCATTTTTCACTTTGGGATTTTGATAAAAGCCATTCTCACTGGAGTTAGATGATATCTCATTGTGGTTTTAATTTGTTTCTACCTGATGATTAGAGATGTTGAGCATTTTTTTTCATGTGTGTTTTGGCCATTATCTTTTTATATCTTTTTTTTGAACAGCATCCATTCATGTCTTTTGCTTATTTTTTAACGGGATAGTTCGATTTTTTCTTGCTATTTGCTTGAATTCTTTGCAGATTCTGGTTATCAGCCCCTTATTGGATATATAGCATGCAAATATTTCCTCCTTTTCTGTGTGTTGTCTATTTGCTCTATTGATTGTTTCCATGGCTGTGCTGAAACTTTTTAATTTGATCAGTTTGCATTTATTTACTTTTGTTGTTGCTGTGATTTCTTTTGGAATCTTCTTAATAAATTCTTTGCCTAGACCAATATCTATAAGAATTTGTCCAGCAGTTTCTTCTAGAATTGTTATGGTTTCATGCATTAAGTTTAGGTCTGTTATCCATTGTGGATAAATTTTTGAGAGTGGTGAGAAGTGTGGATCTTGTTTCAGTCTTCTATGTGTGGCTATTCAATTTTCCCAGCACCATTTATTGAATATGGATTTTTTTCCCCAGTGTATGTTTTTGTCTAATTTGTTAAAGATCAGATGCCAGTATGATGGTGGTTTGAAATCTGGGTTCTCAGTTCTGATCTATAAGTCTATGTCTCTGTTCTTGTGCCATCGCCATGCTATTTGGTTACTGTAGCTTTGTAGTATAGCTTGAAGTCTGGTAAAGTGATGTCTCCTGATTTATTCATTTTGATTAAGGCTGCCTTGGCTATTTGGACTCTTCTCTGGTTCCATCCAACATATGGCATTATTTTATCTAGATCTGTGAAAAATGGCATTGGTATTTTAATGGGGATTACATTGAATCCATAATCACTTTGGGTAGTGTAGACATTATAACAATGTTGATTCTGCCGAACTATCAGCATGATATGTTTTTCTATTTGCTTATATTCTCTGTAACTTTGTTTCTCAGTGTTTTGTATTTCTCTCTATAGAGGTCTTTCACCTCCTTGGTTAAATATATTCCTAGGTATTTTATTTTCTTTGTTACTACTGTGAAAGATATTGAGTATCTGATTTGATTCTCAGCTTGACTCTTGTTGGCTTATAGGAATGCTATGCTTAATTTTCTTCTCCTGACTGATTTCTCTGGCTAAGTCTTCCAGCACTATGTTGAATAGAAGTGACAATAGTAGGCAATGTTGTCTGCTTCCAGTTCTAAGTGGGAATGTTCTGATTTTTTTTCCCATTCAGTATGATGTTGGCTGTGGGTTTGTCGTATATGGCTTTTACAGTGTGAAGGTATGTTCCATCTATGCCTATTTTGTTAAGAGTTCTTATCATAAAAGGGTGCTGAATTCTGTTAAATGCTTTTTCTGCTTCTATTGAGGGGATCATATAACTTTGTCTTTGTATCTATTTATTTGGTGAATCACATTTACAAATTTGCATGTGTTGAGCCATCCTTGTGTCTTTAGAATGAAGCCCTCCTGGTTGTGTGGGATTATTTTTTTGATGTTCAGCTGAATTTGGTTTACTAAGATTTTGAGAATTGTTGCATATATATTCATAAGGGATATTGATCCATTGTTTTCTTTTTTGTTGAGTTCTTTCCTGGCTTTTGTATCAAGGTGATATTGACTTCATAGGATGAGCTGGGGAGGATTCCTTCTTTCTCAATGTTATGAAATAATTTCTGTGGTATGGTGTTCCATTCCTTTTTGTAGGTCTGGTAAAATTTGACCATCAAACCATCTTTTCTGGTACTTATTTTTGTTAGAAGATTTTTTTTTATTGCTGCTTCAATTTCGTTACCTGATATTGGTCTGTTCAGGAATTGTATTTCTTCCTGATTTAGTCCAGGAAGTCGTGTGTTTGTAATAATTTGTCCATTCCTCATCATTTTCAAGTCCATGTGTATAGAGATTTTTATAGTACTCAGAGATGATATTTTGTATTTGTGGTATCAGCTGTAATATCTCTTTTTTCATTTCTGATTCATATTATTAGTAGCCTTTCTTTTCTGTCTCTGGTTAATCTAGTGAGAGACCTGTCAATTTTGGTTTTCTTTTCAAAGAACCAACTTTTTGTGTTATTATTCTTCTGTATAATTCTTTTGGAATTGATATCATTTAGTTCTATTCTAACCTTGGTTATTTCTTTTCTTCCTCTGGTTTTGGGGTTGCTTTGCTCTTTCTTTTCCAATCATTGAGACAATTCATTATAATGTTGATTTGTGATCATTCTGTCTTTTGGACATAGGCATGGAAGGCTATGAACTTTCCTCTTAGGACTGCTTTTGCAGAATCCCACATATTTCAGTTACTTGGGCCCCCTTTATCATTTAGTTTGAAGAATCTTTTGATTTCCATTTTAATTTCCTCCTCCAATAATTGTACAGCAGTGGTTTGCTTAATTTCCAAGACTGTGTGTAGAGTTGAGTGTTTCTGTTGGAATTGATTTCTAATTTTATTCCACTATGGTGTGTGAAGGTACATGGTATACTTTCTTTTTTTTTTTAAATGTTGAAACATGTTTTGTGGCCTAGTATGTGATCAGTCTTAGAGAATGTTCTGTGAGCTGACAAGGAGAATGTATATTCAGTAATTTTGGCGTAGAATGTTCTACAAATGTCCACTGCTATCACAATACTGCTATTTATCATTTTGTTTATATCAAGTTAGATTTGCTTTATGCATCTGGGCACACCTCTGTTAGGTACATAGATATTTAGGATTGTTATGTCTTTTTGTTGAATTGTTGAGTCTCACCCACAAGCACCACCCGCCATCTCAGAGATTAAACTGGATGTGCCATTATCTAATGAAAAGAAAATCTAAAAATAAGAAGCAAAGTTGCCCAGATAAGAAGGAATCAGTGAAAAATCTCTGGATACATGAAAAATGAGAGTGAAAGGACATCTGCAAAAGTAAACAATTACTCTGTACTGATGGAAACCAACCAAAATGAAAATATTGAAATAACTGATAATGAATTTCAAATATGAATTTTAAGGAAGCTTAATGAAATACAAGAGGAAATTGAAACCCAACACAAAGAAACCACAAAAAGAATGCAGGAAATGAATGAAAAATTAACCAAAGAAATCAAATTATTAAAAAAAAATCTAGCAGAGCTTCTGGAATGAAAAAAATCATTCAAAAAAATACAAAACATAGTGGAAAGCTTTAATTGTAGGCTAGATGAGGCAAAAGAAAGAATCACAGTGCTAGAAGATAACACCTCTGAATTAAGCAAATCAGTAAAAGAGAAAGAACACAGAAATAAGATAAATTAACAAAGCCTATAAGAAATATGGTATTATGTAAAGAGGCCTAACATAATAATTATGTTGAGAGTGAAGAAGAAATATACAAGAGCTGGAAAACCTATCTGAGGAAATACTTGAGGAAAATTTCCCAGTTCTTGCTAGAAATCTGGACATCCAGGTACTAAAAGTGCAATGGACTCTTCGGAGATTCATTGCCAAGTGGCATTCACCACAACAGATAGTCATCAGACTGGTCAAAATTAATATGAAATAGAAACTACTATGAACTGTAAGGTGAAAGCATCAGGTAACTTACAAAGGCATATCTGTCAGACTAACTGCAAACTTCTCAACTGAGATCTTACAAGCAAGAAGGGACTGGGGTCTTCTCCAATATAGTAATGCCCAGCCTACAATTTTGTATCCTGAAAAACTAAATTTCTTATATGAGGGAGAAATAAAGACTTTCTCAGACCAGCAAACACTGAGGGAATTTGTCATGATCACACCGGCCCTGCAGGAAGTACTCAGATCTGCATTATACATGGATGAGCACAAAGATAGACACTAACCAGTGTAAAATTATCCAAAAGCTAAAGTTCAGAGCCCCGATACCACAATGGATCAAGAGGTAAAACAAAGCAAGAAAGTTCTATGCAACAGGATGAACAGAAATCCACCCCATTTATCAATTCTTTCAATAATGGTGAATGAGTTGAACTCCCCACTGAAGAGATATAGGCTGACTGAATGGATTAAAAAATCCAAGCCAAGTATCTGCTCTCTTTAGGAAATGCATCTGACTCTCAAGGACTCATTCAGACTCAAGGTGAATGGATGGAACACAATATTCCACGCAAATGGAAATCAAAAGAAAGCTGATGTAGCCATTCTCATATCAGATAACATAGACTTCAAATCAATAAAAGTAAAGAAAGATAAAGACAGTCATGATATATTGATGAAGGGAAAAATTGTATTCTTATTTATTAATTATACTTTATCACAAAAGTCATTTTTACAGTCAATTTGTATGGCAGAAAACATACTGAATAAGAGAACTGGATGTGGATTCTAAGCATGATTCAGGAACCAAAGTAAGTGTGACTTTAGAAGATTAATTTAATCTCTTAGAGTCTGAATTTCCTTATTTTCCTGATTAAAGAAAAGATAAGCTTAAAATAAAATTTCTATCAATTTTGATAAACATTTAAATTTAAAAACATTAAAGATATAAATATTTTAATATTAATTAAAATAAGATCACAGAAATCAAAGAAATTATTACCATAGTAGGAAATGATACTTTAATGTATTAACTAATGTGTTTTATGCTTGTGGTAATTTCCTTCTGCCTTAAGCCCTTCCCCATCTAATTTATCATTGCCTTGAGGATGGAATGTCACCCCAGGAAAGCAGAAAAAATGATTCTCAGTTTAAAATTCGTGTGCTGCTTTCACGCTGTATGTTCTGCAATTTTGAGTTACTGTCTGTGAGGAAGTCAGAGCATAAATTATATTCTGTAATATAACGTATTATGGATTTGTAAGAAGACGTGAGAGGGTAAAACAGATTTATTTTCCCTTTTCCTGACACCAGGGTACATATTCTTTTGCCAGTCCAAGGCATTCTTCACTTTCTCCTCTCTATGTCTCAAAAATTTGAACAATATGGACTGTCTCAGTGATTCACTTGTGCTCTGGTGGAATATCAGAGTTGGAGAGAAAAGTAGATCAGAGTGTATATTCCCCAGTTCCCAACAGCTTTCCTGCCATCAGTCACCATTGGTTGGCTTTATCCCTCTTCTGAAGTCTACAACTCTTGGACTTTCCATCAGTTATCCTTTTCATACAGTTATTCATTTTTGTTTCCATAAACTATTACCTACTCAGAGATGAGGCTGCTAATATTTCACCGTTGTTTCTAGTTATGGGGAATGGAAACAACATCCAATGTTGGTTGAAACATCCCTCCCTGGATAATAGTCTATTTATTAAATGCTCCTTAATTGCTCTATTGGAGAGGCCATCATTTACTGCCAGAACGCTGGCCTAGCACCAAATGCCTTAAATATTCATAGGCTGTTGTTGGACATTAAGGGAGAAATAAAGTAAGTGTGAATATGTGTTGAAGGACCTTACTCAAATCAATCTAGGCTCTATCTTTGTGCTGAGAATTTAATTCTAGCATCCCAGAATTGGCTTACACTGTTTGCAAAATTACCTGAAAAACACCCTGTTCAAGGTACAAAACATACTGATTGATAATCTTGTTTATTATGGTAGCTATAGGTCTATGGAATTTGGAATGGTTTATATTATCAAATTAGTATTTTTAATTAACAAAGTGAGATTAATAATTTCCACATAGTCTCTTTAATATCTCTGGAATAATTTTTCATTTGGGCTAGTTAGGTAAAATATGCCAAAATGACCATCAGTAGCCCCAGCCAAGTCCCCATTTTAGGCTTTCTAGTTTGAGGTATTTTATGCACATGTAACAGTCCTAATAAGTGAGGAAAATTGTGTCTAGTAGAGCCCTACATAAGGAGGGCAATTGGAGCTCACACCTGGCTTCTCTGAACATCTTGCTATGAGACAGTGTCAATTGTGGTGCATATCCTTATTTAATGCTGTTGTTTTATTGCATTCTTTTCTTGCAAAAGGCTATAGATTTGTAAGCATTATTATTTTGAGTCTCCTTTAGCAAAAAAACTCATTTAACTGTTACTGTTAATGTAGAGTCATTTTCGACACGTAGCTGGAGACATTGGCAAGCCTCATTTCATTTACTAGCATCTGGCACAGTTCAGACACAATAGGGTAGAGACAGCAGCAAGAACTCTGTAGCCAGAGAGGCCTGAGACAGCTTTCCTTAAGTTTTTACGTATCAGAGTATAAATAGCTCTCTGTTTCTGGTATGCCCAAGAAAGGTCCAGATGAAATGTTGACAATCAGTTCTAGGTATCGGTCTTGCTCAGGTCTTGTTATTGGAATAAAGAGACCCAGGAACACTTTGCATGGCATGAGTCTGTGACACCTGATGGGGATGGAAATGACTCAGCAGATGTCAGTGTGTTGGGATGATCGTAGCCAAGAAACTTATGATTCCACCATCTAAGTAGGTTCCTGCCTGTGCCCCAGATCATAGAAACTACTGTGGGATGAAGGAGACCTATTTTGACTGGGGAAAACAGTAATGAATTAAGATTTTCCACTGTTAATTAGGCAATATTTTCCCATCATATAATGCACATTTTATAAATTTTTCATTAACATAAAAGTAAAGTTACATTTGTGAAAGCTAAGATATTAGCCTCAGATTAGTATTTAGTAAAAATAATGATGTTCTCCATCAAGGCACAAAAAATACTCATAAATTAACAACCTCCAAGGAATCTTATCTAGTAAACAATATCTAACAAATATTTCTTATATATGTGGTAGAAAATGAATATTTTGAGCAAAAGCAAAAACAGAATTTTGTTGAAAATAACATTACTGTCAAAAGTATTCACAAATAAATATATAATTTCTTAGTCAATTAATCTTCTGAATTATGAATCCAAAAAACATGGTTCTATGTATCTGTTTAAATCTTGGAGGGTTGGGCTAATATTAAAATGTGAAAGATCATAAGGAGGTAATTAGGCTAGTTTTAGTATAGTAAGACAGAAAGGAGATCTGAGGAGGAATAAAAAAAGCATGATAAATGTTCAGTAACTTAAAAGAAGAACGTTGCCAATAACTCTAAAAAGAAAATTTTCTACTATCTTATCCTAAATGAGAATCTCCATCCTGAGGTAAGCATGTGTGTGTGGGTGTGGGTGTGTGTGGGTGTATAAATATGTTTCAATGGCAACTGCAATAATAATAATAAGATTTTTTAGTAAGAATGAAAGAGATTTTTTAATGATTTTTTTTTAAAACTTTGACTTTAGCCAAGGTTATAAACTCAAGTACTTCTATTATCAAAGAAGATGCCTGGAATTATGCTAGAAAATGGCAGACTGGAGAAATGAAATAGGACAGTCACTGCCATTCACACTATTACTGACTATTCTATGATGGGGACCACACCAAGTATTATGTGCTAGTAGTAATGCTGCTAAAATATGCAACCATACAATAAAGCAGATAATATTATCACCGCTTGGTTACTGATGATGAAGCTGAATGTAATAAAGTTATCTCTTTAACATTCATCCAGTTTTAAAAAGTATTAGACTTCCACAGTGATGTATCTATCTATATGTTTATATATGTTGTCTCATGAAAGCTTTGAGGTAGGAGAATTTATCTACTTGTACTAAATAAGGTAAAAGGTGAGTGACTTACAAAAGGGCCAGCCTAAGCAAATTTAGTCTGTTATATCTAAAGACAAATTTGATAGAGCCTTCCTAAAAAGAAGCTTCCTTATTATGAAAATACAGCCCAAGAATAATAGGCTTTCTGCTCAAATTGCAGAGATATTTCATAGAGCAGACGAATTTGGTTCAGAGTCATATGTGTGTGAATTTTCTTGCCGTAGGAAATATGGCAATACTTTGCTTTCAAAGTAAAGATTATTCCCTTAATTTAACAAAACACTGAACAGATATCAAAGAGATATCTAAAGAGATAAAACTATAAAGGTCATTGTCCTACTACTCTAAAGAAGAGAAAGATATGGAATTGCAGTTATAAAGAAGATTACGTTTCTGGGGAGTAACAAATCTGTAAATTAAATAATTATATAAAATAATGCAGTTCTATAAATTATACATTAAAGATAAGTATAAAATTCTGAGAGAACGTAGAGAAGGCAGCAGTTAATAAATATGCTATGTGTTAACGTATTATTTCATTGGTTTAATATGTTACATTTAAATCTTCTGTAGAGTCTGTGGAATTTCCAATCATCAAATCAAATTATTCTCAGTGTCCAGGCAGTTTCACTCATAACTATACTCAATAGGCCATAAAAGTAATTTTTAAATATATTATATCTCAATATATTTGATTCATCATATTCAAAATCATTATATTTCAAAATTCTATTATATTTCTATTTCAAAATTCTATTATTTTCCTATTATATTATAAATCCTATTCTACTTCAAAATATCCTATTATAAACATAACCTAAAGTATGTATAAAACTGGGTTATATTAATACAGTATAGAATATATAATTTTAGTTAATTACAAAATGTCATCAAATGTAGTACTTTCAGAAGCAAGAGAAAAGGAGAAAAGATAGGGTTAGAGTGATGTCATAATATTAATAATATATCTTACAACAAACCCAAATCCTAAATATATGTCATCTCTGGAAAGCAAAACTATGTTCCTTCCATGTCTTCAATTTTTAGACTTATGTTTCTCAACTTTAGTGCATTTTCCTAAAATCTTTACCCTTCTCTCAGTTGTACCCACATCTATGTGTTGAAGTTTTACTAATTTGTAAACTAACTCTCTTGTCACAATACAAGTCAAAATTGATTACTGATTTACAGCATTTAAAAATCTCTGTATATGTCTCATTATTATTCATTATAATTTTCAATGTGGTTGTTTGTGTAAGGATCTTTTCACATTCATCTTTGTAGTACCCACTGGCCAACATGAGTTACAAATATTCACCGTATAGGGCTGTGGCTACCTTCAAAAATTCATTTTGCCCATGATAACAGGTGATGAACAATTATGAACAGATTTTCAGATAAATTGCAAAATTATTTAAAAGTAAAATCAGATTAAATCAGCCTTAGGTAGCATGACTTAATTTTTGAAATATTATAGTTTTCGAGCCATAAACATTTGCATTACTATCCTGGCTCACTAGCTCAGAAGTTCTGTGATATAGATCAAGCTTATTGCCCTTGGACAGCAGTGTCCTACTTGTTTGTGTAATAGGGATACTATTACATAAAATTCACAGTTGGTCTGAGAATTAGAAATCATAGTGTGGCCAGCTAGAATAGCGTCTCTAACATAGTACATGCTCAAAAATGGTAGCTAGTAGCAGAAGTAGTAACAGTCAATATCTGTCAGTCCTATCAATCATCTAATCAGCTAGAATAGTGCACCAATAAATCTATCATATCAAATCAGATTAATTTTATTGGAGTATATACACATGATATTTCTATTTGTGTATTTATGAGTCTAAATTGTCTCAAAGACCTTGTGATGATATTTATCAACTAGAGCTCCCAGACCAGCAAAATATACAAATAATAGACAAGTGAAGCTCTAACAGATGATTTGTTGTTGCCCAGAGGATAATGGAAACTTAACTTTAAAATATGTAATCATTGCTAATATGTAAATATATACTATTAATTGACAAAATAAACTTGTTTCTCTTAATAAAGTTAAAATACTTAATTGTTTTGGAAGTATGCCAGTGTTGCTTTGTATAATTTTAAATGCAAGTGTGAAAATATCCCAAATAGCAGCTACAGGCATGTAGTGTATATGCATTTGAGTTCTGCATTTTTTGTCCCAAATGTTGTATATCTGTGTGGGCAGTTTGTGTGTGTGAGAGATAGAGTGTGTCTGTGTGTGTTAGAGAGAGAGAGAGAGAGAGACAGAGAGAGAATAGGAAGAGAAGGAGAATGAGGATGTGTATCTGGTAAAAATAAATTTTTAAAAATGATGAAATAAAATTTTTAATATCGCAGCAAATGCATCAAAAGGATAGCATGAGTAAATAGTATATAATATTAATGCAAAACTATTGCTGTCTTGCCCTGAGCTTTACATTTGGAGGGAATTTTTATTAAATCTTCCCATAGTGATAATTATAAAAATGTAGTGTATACTTACATTAAAAAACAACTACTCTGATTTTCAAAACTCATTTCTAAAACAATAATTTTCTAGGAACTCCTTGTATACTGTCAGAATGGAGTTAGCATCTGTGCTCTCATATTCAATTCCTCAGAAGCATAAATCCTTTCAAACACAACGAGTTCCTAAAAATAGTCACTGGCCAGTAAGGATTAATCAGACTCTGCCCATGTTATCAGTTATTTATACACCATTTTCCCAAGTGAGCATCCCTACCGCCATAATGACCGGAACGCATGCCGTGCTCAGCTGCTGAGGCAAAGCTTACAAGCTGATTTTATTGCTTTAGACACATTGAACAACAGAAGAGCCCATCAGCACAGGAGTATTAGGATGCCAGAAGTGTATTCCAATCATTTGCAATATGAAATCATTCCACAGTATGAATATATATCAAACCTGTGTCTTTCTTTTCTTCAAAGAAGTCTGTAACAGCCAGTAAACTATATTAATAGTTTAGCAGCAGTGATAAATTCCCTCTCCTAACCAAACCGCAAATGATATCTGATTTGATATTTAAATTAAATGATCACCAATCCACAGTAATGGTTTTATAGTTTACCTCTTTGCCTACTGAAATTCTGGGCATACTGAATTATCTTCTATTGACTGAGAATAATAACCTTTGTATTCATTATACAGAATAGTACCTTTAGTTTTGGGTTGGGTCCCAGAACTTGCATAGAGTATTCCTATTCTTATACCATAGTAATTGAATTTCTGTTCCCTATGAGTCATTGAGTTAGACAGTTATTTATATTTAACTTATCTGTCCTTGAAAAATAAAAGTGCTTTTATACACACACACACACACACAACAGCACAGACATATCTATTATACAACCATTCCAGGGGCCAAAGTAAAAGTAGAATAATGGAATAATTGTCTGTAGTTTGTAGATTTTAGTCTAAATCATTTCTTACATTAGACATTTCACATGTGCAATGTGAAATTTATACTTGGATGGTTGTTTTCATATTGTAATATTCTTATCTTATGCAATATATAACATATCCAATGCAACACCATACTTGTTGGCTGACAGAATTAGAGAGTGTCATAAAAATGTATCATTACAAGTACTTATTTTCATATAGCAGTTTATTTTCTTAAAACATAAAATCTCAGATTTATAAAAACTTCTAACACACTTACTCATTGTCACAGCCTCATTGTAGATATTGACACTATAATGAAATTTTAGAGTTGTTTTAAATCAAAATAAAACACTGATTGTGTTTAATTCTATGTCTATGGCTTCAGCAAGGATGAAAAGCTTTCAAATATTTGACAAAGCTCTTGCAAAGCAAATAAATAAAAAAAATTTTTAAACGTCACCGTTGTTTCATTTATTTATTCTGTGATGATAGTAAACACATCTATATTTAATTCATGGAACTTATCATTTGTTCATAGATATTTCTAATGTAGAATTTGCCAGTGTGAGCCTATCATCATAATTTGATCTATTTACCAATACAGATGTGAATCGAATTTTGCTTCTATATTAATTATTTGAATGCATTGCAAGAAATTACTCATAGAAGTAATTAAAAGATAAAATATATGGCCTGTATAAGGACTCATTTTTCCAAACTGTAGTGCAGCCCACATCAACACATTAAGCATAAATATGAGAACTGTGAATGATATATATTGTGAAATTTTCTGTATCATGAATTGAGCAGCCAGAGCATCTAGTAAAGTTCATGGCTTATACTATGTGCTAAATAATATACTTTTGCTGAGTTAATAATAAATTATAAAGGGATGTTGGAAGACATTAGGGAATACATATATTTGAGAGTCTTACGGACTGTTGAACCAATTAGACTACGATTCTACATCTCAACTCTATTCGATACATTTCAAACACTCCTGTTGGGTTTTGAAATGCCTTTCATCATTTTAGGATAGGCCCTGAATTAGTTTCTGAGTCTGGTCCTAACTGTTTTTTAACATGCAAAGCAAAAGTTTGTATAATTTGAAAGACTATAAATTATTCTTCATGTCCCATCCCCCCAAGCAAGTTAAATACAATTTCTGCTTTCTCTGATTCTCTGGAGAAGGTTTTTGGTATTTTTTGTTTGTTTGTTAGTTTGTTTGTTTTTGGATGCCTATCACTTTCTACCTAGTATTTTTTGAATTGATATTTATGTTTTTTCTCCCATTCAAGGGTAAGATCACCTACAAAGAGGGTATGATTTTACCTTGAATTATCAGCACTTGTCAGTGTCTAGTATACAGATTATTATAGTAGTCTGTAGAATAAATTGGAATTTTAATTTTTGGACAGTCTTTCATCAAATGGGGAAAATGTCATTTGAGAAAAATACTTATATTTATGATTACACCAAATAAATACATCAAACCTGCAATGTAAAAAATAATATTCTTAAATAAAGTTTTAAAATGGTAATATAGAAAAATTTTTTTGAAAAAAACATGTAACTTTTATGTAAGTCCTCATTTAATGGCTTTGATAGGTTCTTGAAAACTATGACTTTAAGTGAGACAATGTACAGCAGGTGTTTGAAAAACATCATTTCCTACAATGTTGTATTGTTATAACATTGAAGAGAAAAAAATCAATTGGTTTCATTATACATGGTTTTACTTATATCACAATTTCTAAGATCCTATGGATGAAATTAAGTGAACACATACTCTATTAACTTTTAGATATCCAGTATATATATATTTGTTGCTTTTTATATACTATGTGATTTTAAAAATATATTGTAACTGATTCTCCAAAATATTGTATTTCAAAACTAAGCGCAGCAAGAGGAAAAACAGTTGCTCTGTGATACAAATTTTGAACTCATCTCAGTTGTTTACAACCTAAGTTACAGCCTACCTGATGCAAATTCCTATATATTTGTTATTGTTCAAAGAGCAAAATGCACTTAGAAAAAGGATACATACAGAAAAGAACACACTGGAACAAAAAAAAAATTGAACGTAAATAATTTACCAAAATATGATATAGCAAGGAATTCTGTAAAAATGATCCACTTCAAGAAATGGCTCACTTTCCTCCTAAATATAATTTTATTTATTTTTAATCTAAAAATGGTTGTATGAGCAGAAATACAAGTAAACTGCAGTGAGAAAACTATAGTCCTTATTGATAACTAAGGTAAATCTAGCATCTTTTTGGTGCTGATGCACAGCTAAATTTTGGGGCTGTTTATCAATTTTTAAAAATTATTTTATAAATTGATTATAAATTATTCTGTTTTTATAAATTGATTATAAACTCCAGTGTGATACTGATTTAACATTTAGTTCAGAAGGTGATGTGACCACATAATGATGACAGTTAAGTATATTCTCTAACTATAATCTCATATCATGTTGACCAGAACTTTTAGATTTTTCTCTTTTAAAGTTCTTAGTTGATCCAGCTGAATAGATCTTGAATGGTCTACTATGGCAGAAAATATCAGCTGTTAGTTGGATAAGTAACAGAGTAGCTATGATTAAAAAAGGGCTGATTATTTTTCCTAAAGAAGTGAATTACTGTATGTAAAACACTTAATTGAAAAATCCGCAAAAACAACTAAGCAAGTTGTATGAAATATAAAAATGGAGATACTTCCTATAGAAATATTAATGTATGTTATTTTGCTACCAGCATTTGGTGAATGATAGGCAAAGGAGATAGACTAGATCATGGATCATGCAAAATATTCAACTAATCCAACAGAAGTCAGAGCTTCAAGGGTGTCCATCCCCAAGACGGTGTGCACCACACTCATTAGGTGTGAATGAGTGGTTTTAACACCTGAAAATCAATTAATATAAATAGAATACACCGTGTAAATAAAATAAATACACCATGTGAATAGAATAAAGTAGAAAAATCACAATCATCTTAATAGATGAAGAAAAAGCATTTGACACAATGCAACACCCTTTCATGAGAAAGCACTCAACAAACTAAGAATAAAAGTAAGATCCTCAATCTGATAAAGGTCATCTCTGAAAAATCTACAGCTAACACCTTACCTAATTTTGAAAGACTATATCCTTCCCCCATAAAATCAGGAACAATAAAATGAAGTCCGGTCTCAGCAAGTCTGTGTAACATTACACTGCATATGGTAGGGCATTTAGACAATGAAGTGATAGAACATGCTTCTGGATGCAAAGCAAAAAGTAAAACTAGTTCTATTTATGGATGACGATATCTTGTATATATAAAGCTGCAAGGGTTTCACTAAAATATTAGAAGAGCTGATAAACAAGTTCAGGAACTTTGTAGGATACAAGATCAATATACAAAACCCAATTGTATTTTTATACAATAACAATGAATAAATTGAAAATTATAATAATTTTTTAAAATCCATTTATAATAAAATCAAAACATAATTTTTTAGAAATACATTTAACAAAAGAAGTCAAAACGTATACTCTGAAAACTACAAAGCATTGTTGAAGACATTTTAAAGATCTAAATAAGAATAAAAAGCATCTCATGTCCTTGCATCAGAAGACTATATATTGTTAAGATGGCAATTAATCTAAAAATTTAACACAATCCTTACCAGAAGCCCAGCTGGCTTTTTTTTAGAAATTAATAAACTGATCTCAAAACTCATTTGGGAATACAAGGGATCCACTCCAACTATCTAAAATAATCTTGAAAAGGAAGCACAATTGTGACACCATGGTTTTGGCATAAGAACAGACTTGTAGATTATTGTAATAACATTAAGAGTTCAGAAATAATCCCTCACATTTACAGTCAATTGACTTTTATCAAGAGTACTAAGACAATTCAATGGGGGAAAAATAGTCTTCTCAAAAAATGGTATCTGGAAAATTGGATATCCACATGCAAAAGAGTAAATTTGGACTCACACCTCACATCATCTTTAAAAATTAACTTAAAATGGCTTAAAAATATAAAAGGTAGGCATTAAACTAGAAACCTCTTAGAAGAAATCAAAGGCAGAAATTTTTATGGACTTGGGTTAAGCAATTTTTAAAAGAAATATTCTAAAGAACAAGCAGCAAATGAAAAAATGGATAAATTGAGCATTATAAATGAAAACCTTTCGTGAATTAAAGAACAACATTAGGAAAGTGAAAACACACCCAAATAATAGGTAAAAACTTTTTGTAAATCATAACTTAGAAGGGGCATGTGCCTAGAATATATAAAGAATACTTTCAACTCACTACAGAAAGATAAATAACTTAATTACAAAATGGAAAAAGGATTTGAATAGACATTCTCAAAGAAGATATTCAAATGACCAACCTATAAATGAAATAAGATGCTCAATATCATTAGTCATAAGGGAAATGCAAATCAAAACCATAACAAGGTACCACTTCATACTCACTAGAATGGCTATAATAAAAAAGAGAGATAATTACAATTGTTGGCAGGGATGTGAAGAAATTGGAAACCTCATCCACTGCTTATAAGAATGTGAAATGTTGCAGTCACTTTGAAAAATGGTTTGGCAATGTCTAGAAAAGCTAAACATAGTTATCACATGACTACAATTCAATTCCTAGATATATGTTCAAAATAAATGAAAATATAAGTACATGTAATGATTTATGCATGAGTGCTCATAGCAACATTAGTCATGAGAGGCAAAAATTGAAAACAACTCAAATGTCCATCAGCTGATGAATGGATAGCCAGAGTGCGGTATATCCATACAATGAAACACTACTTGATAATAAAAAGTAATCAAGTACTGATGAATGTTACAACATGGATGAACCGTGAAAACATTATGCTAACTGAAAGAACTCAGTCACAGAGTATTACATACTGTAGGATCACAGTATATGGAATGTCCAGAATTGACAAATCCATTTAAATAGAAAGTAGATAAGTAGTTTCTGGTGGCTAGGATGGGAATTGATAAGTATTGATAGCAAGAAGTATATTGTTTCTTTTTTGGGTTGATGAAAATGTTCTAAAATTGATTGTGATGATGATTATGTAAGTAATTAAATTTTACATTTGAAATAGCTGAATCATATGTTATGTGAGTTATATCTCAATTAAACTGCTAACGAAAAATAGGCAATTGAATGGACAAATAAGGAAAGGCATGTGATCATCTCAAGAAATGTTGAAAAATCATTTGAAAAGATCCAACATCCATTCTTGATCAAAACTCTAAGCAAACCAGAAATAAAAGAGAATTCTCTCAACCAAATAAAGGGTTTCTATGAAAAATCTACAGTTATTATTTTACTTAATGATAGAAGATTGGAAGAATGGGCCCCACTTGTACTCGCGTCAAACTGGTATTGACTGATTAACACTATGGTGCTCAAATGGAGGGAGTGATCTCTAGGGAATTGGGGAGTGAGCGACGTGGTGGGCACTGTGGAGGGGTGGGACATGCTTGAAAAGTAGTTGGGGAGCGGAATTAGGGGTCTCAATCGGGGAAAGGAATTCCTCTAAAACTGATTTATGTGATTAACTGTACACCTTGGGAAATTCACTGAAAATCATTTAATTGTATGCTTAAAATGGAGTAAACGCATGATATGTAAAGTATACTTCAATAAAAAAAATTGAATATTTTCTAACTAATGTCAGGAATAAAGAAAAGATATCCACTCTTATCACTTTCATTCAACATGGTACTGAAAGTTCTACTCAGAGCAAGTAAGCAAGAAAAAGAAGTAAATGGTATTCAGACTTAAAGGCAAGAAAAAAAATACCGTTATTCATAGATAACATAAATACCTAAATATAAAATCTCCTGGAACCCTCAGAAAAGTTACCATAACTAAATAAGGATACAAAATGAATATATAAAAAATTATTGCATTTTCATATAACAACAATTGAAATTTTAAAGTAAATAACCATCATTTACAATAGCATTGTACAATATTAAATATTTAGGAATAAATCTAATATGCAATGTTATACATTGCATACTACAAAAATTGCTGGAAAAAAAGTGCTAGATAAATGGAAACATATATATGTGTGTTCATGAATCAGAAGACTCAAGATATTAGTTCTCACCTAATTGATTTATAGTTTTGATACAATCCTAATAAAAATGCTTGCATGCTTTCTTCTAGAGATTGTCAAGCTGCTTCTAAATTTCATGTGGAAACTCAGAAGACTGAGAATAGCCAAAACAGCACTAACAAAAGATAATTTTAAAGGAATTACATATCTGATTTCAAGAATTATTATAACTGTAATTATCAAGATGATACTGTTATTGGCACCAGTACAACAGTAGAAGCAAAAAAAAAAAAAATCCAGAAGTAAACTCAGGCATAATTGTTTAAATGTTTTTGACAAAAGTGCAAAAATATCAGTGGAGAAATTCTACTTGGTATTGTCTTTTCAACAAATGATGCTGAAAGTATTCAGTATACATAGGCAAAAAAGAATAAAGAACTTAAATGCACACCTCACATCATATATAAAACAAAACTCAAATGGATCATAACCTAAAGATAAAGAACTTCAATAATAAAAGGAGAGAACATGTGTTACATTAAATGGCCAAGATTTTTATACATAGCACTGAAAGCTTGATTTGTTATACAGAAAAAATATACACATATAAATATATATATATATACATATATATATTGGGTTTCATCATCTGAAGATACTGTCAATTTTACATGACTTTAACAGGATAATATGATGTAGACAATCCATGCACTGGTAGAAAATATGTCCAACTTAAATATCTGATAAAAGGGTCT
>CAUYRT010046172.1:0-10182 GCA_963574885.1 Lepilemur ruficaudatus
GCTTGAGCCCAGGAGTTTGAGGTTGCTGTGAGCTGACGCCACGGCACTCTAGCCCAAGCAACAGAGTGAGACTCTGTCTCAAAAACAAAAAGAGTGAAAACTACAGACCAGTATGCTGTAAGGACACTGATGCAAAAGTGCTCAACAAAACACTAGCAAACAGAATTCAGCAGCATTAACAGACACCAAAATCAAGTGGGTTTGTTCTCAGAACGCAAGGAAGTTCAGCACATGAAAGTCAATCAATGTATACACCACGTTAACACAGTGAAAGAAAAAACACATGACATCTCAAGTGATAAATAAAATCTGACAAAAATCAACGCTCTTTCATGACACAAGCACTTGAAAAGCTAGGAATTAAAGGGAACTACCTCAACATAATAAAAGCCATATATGAAGAGAACAGCAAATATCATAAAGAATAAAATACTTGGGAATTAACCAAAGTGGGTAATTTGTACAGCGAACACTACAAAACATTGCTTAAAGAAATTAAAGACATAACTAAATGGAGACACACCTCATTTCACAGAATGGAAAACTTAATATGGCCAAGCCATCTACAGAGTCAATGCAACCACTGTCACAATCCTGATGACATTTTTTGCAGAATAGGAAAGCCCATCCTAAAATTCCTATGGAATTTCAAGGAACATCGAATAGCCGAGACAATCCTGATGAGGAAGAACAAAGCTGGGGGACTCGCACTTCCTGATTTCAAAACTTACTATAAAGCTACAGTAATTAAAGTGGCATGGTACTAGCATAAAACCAGAGATAGAGACCAACAGAACAGATAGCCTGGAAAGAAGCCCTTGCATACATGGTCAAATATTTTTGACAAAAGTGCCAAAACATTCAAAAGGGAAAAGAAAATCTATTCAACAAATGCTGCTGGGAAAACTGAATATTCACATGCAGAAGAATGAAGCTGGATCCTGACCTCAGACCATACACAAAAATTAGCTCAAAAGGCCTAAATGTGAAACCTAAAACAATACAACTCATAGAAGAAACTGTAGAGCAAAAGCTTCACAACACTGAATTTGGCAGTGATTTATTGAATACCACACCAAATTTATAGGCCACAAAAGCACAAAAGAAAAAATAGACAAAATAGCTTGCATGAAAAATGTTAAATGTTATACAACAAAAGACCCTGCCAACAATGTAAAAAGGAAAAAGGCAACGCACAGAAAGAGAGAAATATTTACAAGTCATATATCTGATAAAGGGTTAATATCCAGAATAAATATGAAAATCCTAAAACTCAACAAAAAAAACCAACCAATTCAAAAATGGGCCAAGGACTTGAACAGACATTTCTCTAAAGTAGATAGACACATAGCCAACAAGCACATTTGTATCACGCTTAAATCACTAACATTAGGAAAATGCAAATCAAAACCACAATGAGCATCACCTCACAACCATTAGGATGGCTACTATCAAAAAACCAGGAAGTAACAAGTGTTGGTGAGAATGTGGAGAAAGTGGACCCCTTGTACACTACTGGTGGGAATGTAAAATGATGAAGCTGCTAAGGAAAACTGTGGTGGTTCCTCAAAAAATTAAACAGAATTACCGTACGATCCAGCAATTTCACTTCTGTGTATATACCCTAAAGAATTGAAAGCAGGATCTAAAACAGCTGTCTGTATACCCATGTTCACAGCCACATTACTGACAACAGCTAAAACACGGAAGCAACCCAAGCATCCATCGACCCACTGACAGATGAAGAGATGGGCGAAATTTGGTTATCTACATACAAAGGAACATTACTGAGCTTTAAAAAGAAAGGAAATTCTGCAATACGCCATGACATGGATGAAACTGGAGAACATTTTGCCAAGTTGAAATAAGCCAATCGCTAAAGGACAAACACCACATGATTCCACTTACGCGAGGTACCTAGCACAGACAAATGCAGAGACGGAAAGCAGAACCGGGGGTGCCAGGGGCTGGGGAGGGGGATGCAGCGCTGTGGTTTAACGTGCGCGGATTCCAGCTCTACATGACAGAGAGAGTCACGGAGGCAGACGGTGGTAATGGCTGCACCACGGACGTAACGCATGGATGTAACATCACCGAAATGTACACTTACGGTGAGGATGGTACATTTTGTGTTTTATCACAAGAAAAATGGAAAAACAAGAGATTTACACACACAAACTGCACTTGCTGTGATGAGCAAAGGTTGGCTCCAGTGGGAAACTGTCCAACAGGAAACCCAGCCCCCCTACCTGAAACTTCTTAACGCCCGTGAGACGAGAGAGCTCTCGGAACTCCAGCTGAATGCTCGTCACCTCGGCCACCGTGCTGTCTGAGGTCCATCGTGGTGGGTGGGCAACTCCAGTGCCAATGTTCACATCGGAGTAAGGAATCTGGGAGGGTGTTCTGAAGGCAGGCATTAGCCGATTTCCAAAATCTTCCTAGTACACAAGCACAGCACGGAATCAGCATTTCGGGTCACGCAGGGGCCTGGTCTACATTTCTTCACTCTGTCACCGTTCTCATCAATGAAGTGCAGAGGCAAGTTTGACATCTCTCCAACGCCTGCACACAGCAGCAAAAAGCAACTGGACTCAGCCAGCCCTGAGCAAATCCTTTCTACAGGCTGCAGCCAACAGTGGTGAGCATTCCCCCAAGGCCGCGCAGCTCACGCACAGCAGGCACAGCACGAGACACAAACGTATCAGAGAGAAAACGGGGCGCCAGTCAACTCCCCCGACTCCCCCAGAGAAGGCCTGAGTGCCTGTCACACGTCCTCGCAGGGCACACGGGGACACTCACGGCTTTCCGCAGGAAGAGGCTGTCCCCAGACAGGTGGTAGGCACTGAGAAGCCCCCCCAGGACCCGGATCGTGCTCTCAAACAGGTTAACATCGACGTTCTTTTCAAAGTGTAACTTCTTTGACACCCACTTCCTGGCTTCTTCAAACTCTATAATATAAAACAGTAAAGGACACGGAAATAAATTAATAGTTCTATCATGCTCCTGTGATCTAACAATCTTAAAAATGTGTTCTGAGGGTATCACGCCCCTGCGGGCTCTCAGTGCCGCCTCCCGTTTCAAGGGGGCAAATCCTGAATTCTTCAGCATGTGCAGACGCAACAGCCAGCAGCACAGCCCTCGTGACACAAATGGTTCACAGCCGAAGGCCGGGACCAAAGACTACATGAGTAATTTATAGGCAAACACTTAAAATATCACTTAAGAGGTGAAGACACATCCTCCCAACTCACAGTGGACCTGAAGAGGACATTATGGAGATTCCAAGCCAGGATGGGCCCAGGCCGACCTCGAGTCACTCACTCATCACCCCCCACACCCCCAGCTGCAGCAGAAACAGGCTGGAAATGCTCCCTGGACGTCCACCCAGAGTCCACTCTCAGTGCTCGCGGAGGACCAGGGGACGGCTGTCCCGAGTGTGCCCTGGGTGGTGGGATGTCAGAAGGACAGGAGCCGACCGCACCCAGCACGTCCACTCCTGTGCCCAGGAGAAGGGAACACGTGGCTGGACAGAAACGGCAGCTCTTACACCCCACGTGCGACCCTCACACGCTTCAGCTATGAGCCGCACACGCAGCACTCGGCCCCTCTCCAGAAACGATCTGATACCTTTTCTCAGACCCAAAATCCACATGGTGTCCAGGGCGTCGATGAGAGTGAGGCCGAGGCCAAACCACTCGCTGAAGGACCTGGACACGGGCTTCAGCTCGTCATGGCCCCAGGCAAACTTGCGGTATCCTTTCCACGCGTGCAGGAAGACGTCGACCACGCCCTTCTGGCGGTCGTTGGGGTGCGCTAGGAGGGAGAGAGAGTACAGGCTGTGGAGGACATTGTCCTGGTGTCAGGGCACAGACGCGGGCCCTGGGGGCAAAAGGCCTCTGTGACCCCCAAGGCAGTGAAGGTGACGGTCGGTGGGGACCCTGGCCGGAACCACGGGTAGAATGACAGGGGCAGGAAGGGCAGCAGTGCAGGGACAGAGGGCTCCTTGAGGAGGACACAGCCTGCCAAGGGGCGAGGCTCTGGAGACTGCACAGCACCCCCGAGCTGCCAACCACCTGCCTGGGGCCTGTCCAGGGACTCGGTGGCGTCTGATCGAAGGGCACGAGGGCTGCACCCCAAAGGGCTGCAAGGACAACACAGAGAGCAGAGGCCTTTGAAGCAGCAGACGGGGGTCTCAGAGCACCTGACTAAGTCCACACAGAACTGCACTACTGTAATTACTAAAATCGGAAGTGAAAGTGAGGACATCACTATGACTACTAATTCCACAGACACAAACAGGACTGCACGGGAATACTACGAACAACCCTGTGCCAGGCACGGCCTACTGCCGCTGCACGCAGTGGGGACTGAGAAATACTACACACTGGCAGGCGCAGAGACTTTGCCAAGAACACCCTAAACTCACAGGGAGTTACGTTCTGCCGTATCAGCCTTATGCCTTTAACAAGGACACGGTACGGTACAGACACACTGACGTCCCCACTGCAGCCCTTTCCAGAGCTGACCTCCTCTCAGATTTGGGGCGTTTTCTTCTCCCGTGTTGGTCAGGACCACACGAAACACACACACTTCTGTGTGGATGGAAACGCGTGGAACAGCGTCACAGCACACATCCTCTCAGACGCGGGGCTGAGGGCTCCTAGTGCCACCACAGCTCTGCCTGTCCATTCCTAATGCCACAGGGAGTCCACCGATCGATGGCCAGCTGGCCCAGGCACCATGAGACCCCAAACACACAGCCTCCTCCCACTGCTCAGCACTCAGACACAGGGACCACAGGCTGTCATGAAGCCGCACGCTGTCACCGAGGCTGTGAGGACCTGGGGTAGCCCGTGGACAGGGAAGCGCAAGTGCACACACGCCTCACCTGGTTTGTTTGGCACCACGGCCGGTGGCACGGGAGACCTGGTCGGCGTTTCAGCTTTTCTTGAAGAGAGTTCGGCGTCCTGCTCAGGCTCAATCACTGCTCCCCGCCAGCTCCAGGGAGAGAAGGAGGAGCTCTGAGCCAGCGCCGGCGACACGCCGAGGGCTTCCTACTCCCCACCCTGCACGCGACAGCCGCAGCAAGGCAGGGCCCGGCTCCCCACCGCCCGCGGCTGCTGCACACCAGGGGAACCACATAATTCAGCGTGGACACACCCAGGCTGCAAGTCGGGGTCACGCACTGCTCCCGGGCAGGGGCTGCGGGGAGAACAGGTCAGGGCACGCTGGGATGTGGAGGACAGTGGCCGGCTGGCCTAGGAAGGGGAGCTGCCTAAGGTCAGAGACCAAAGCGTGTGGAATCTTCAGAAGTTACACTGCGGGGAGAAGCCATGGCCAGAGGCTGAGGGTGTCGGTGGCATGGTGAAGGGACATGGACCTAGGTGCTGGGATGGCCACACCATCTGGGCCTGTCTCTATGCTCGGGACGCAGGGCCACTCCAAATTCCCTGTCTAGGGCTCCGTCCCACGGTCTGCGGATCAGGAAGGGGCTCCACACAACCACCTCCCGGTCCAGGTTTAGCGGGATGCCTCTTAAATCCGTTCACGGTTCAGGTCTCAGAAGTGCAAATGTGGTGCATTTACGAGCTGAGGTCAAAATGCTCTTTCACTCTGAAGGTAAAACCTCCTTTCGTTCATGCAAACGTGAACAAGAGCTGCCAAGGGGCCTTATTTTTCCCTCGAGTGAACCCGCCCATGCTTGCCCGTTTCCCCGAGCCCCTCTCTCAAGGCTCAGGCCGCTCCTGCAGGGCGGCGCCTTTCCTGGCCTCTGCCTGTGTCCACCATTCGCTCGGGAGCAGAGCTCGGGTCTAGCCCTGCAGTCCCCAAGGCAGACTTGCTGTGGCCGCGCCAGGGGAGGGGGAGCGCCCGCGGGGAGCCTGCTTTCTGCCTCGACTACATCCACTATGATCTTAAAGGCATAACATCAAACAGGAGCCGAGGCTGAAACCTCTCAAGGCTTCTCCAGGCTCCTACAACCCAGACCCGGAGCAGGCTGGCAGGGACAGCACCCTAGGGCCCCAGGCACAGGGTCGAGCCCTCTTGCTCTGCTCTCTGCCCAACCTGAAGCAGTGCGGGAAAAGGGGGCCCAGCCAGCAGCTGTGCACCTCCATGCTGCCTGCTCCCCAACCGAGGCCCAGTCCCTGCTGCACCTTAACACGTGAGCCCCTCACACGTTAAAAAAGGGCTTTTTCTAAAACATTACTGCAAATCATAAGGGTCAACCGAATTCAGCTTTGATCTCCAGTTTTTTTTTTTTTTTTGAGACAGAGTCTCATCCTGTTGCCCAGGCTAGAGTGCCGTGGCGTCAGCCTAACTCACAGCAACCTCAAATTCCTGCACTCAAGTGATCCTCCTACCTCAGCCTGCCGAGTAGCTGAGACTACAGGCATGTGCCACCATGCCCGGCTAATTTTTTCTATATATTTTAGTTGGCTAATTAATTTCTTCCTATTTTTTTAGTAGAGACGGGGTCTCGCTCTTGCTCAGGCTGGTTTCGAATTCCTGAGCTCAAGCGATCCTCCCACTTCAGCCTCCCAGAGTGCTAGGATTACAGGTGTGAGCCACCGCGCCCGGCCTGACCTCCAGTTTTTAAAATTTGATTTTGTCATCACAGTTTAACAAAAGCTGACACAGAGCACATGCTGTCCGTACGATGCTGGTTCTCGGTGTCCGTTTCTTAGAACTCAAGAGCCCCGCAGGCCCAGGCCCCCTCCGACACCCTACCTGATGGCCGTCCTCTGTGGGTCCCCAACCTGGTGAGCAACCTTGGGGGCTCCTGCCCTTTCCTCAGCGCCATCCTGCGTCCCAGCCTTCGAGTCCTTGTTGGGGGTTCTAATCTGCAGGTGGGGTGGTCCCCGTCGGAAATGCTTGCGAGGCTTCTACACAAAAACCAGAGTTGCACACGGACATCACTCGGCATCTACGAGCTGCTCTCCCCTTCGCATCCCGGACACTCTCTCGCGCGGGGCACTGCACACTGGTGGTGCGGTGCTCCACCACAGACGGAGCTGTTTTCCTTGCGTTATACAACAGGCAGACCTGGGAGAGGAGCTCCTTAGGAGCTGTGGACACACTACCAACTAACAGGCCAGCGCACAGCCCTGAACAAAGGGGTTAAAACTCCAGTCCGATTATTTCAAAACTGCCACAGATCCTAGGGGGTCAACAAGAAAGGGCTGGAACAAAGATCACATGGATGGGAGCCACAAAAAGTGGCAGTCCATGCCCACTCCCCAGCCTGCCCCCGCTGCATGCTCACGGACGTGTGGAAGGTGCCACATCCTCGTCACAGAGTGTAAAGATTCAGACGCTAACGCGCTGGTGTCCCTGGCAGGAGCCCACACTGGGGGGAGGCCCTGCGACCCCTGACATGGGCCTCCCAGGCCCCGTCTATGTGCTCCCACACGTGCAGGCACGGAATCTCCCCCACGTAGCTAGGACTACAGGAAGCGCACAGCTCTGCAGAGGACCTGTTTGTTCGTTTAACAAGGCGTCTAAGATGCTCCCACATTAGAGGCCGACTCATCCTGTCGTAGGGCTGCAGTTCTCCAGTGTTACGAAACTGTAATTCTGTACCACTTCTTTACTGATGGATACTTAGACTTTTTTGAATTTTTTTCTATTTTTTAGCGATAGGGCCTTGCTATGCTGCCCAGACTGGCCTTAAACTCCTGGCCTCAAGTGATCTGAACGTGCTAGGATTACAGGTGTGAGCCACCACGCCCAGCCCCAATGTCTTTTTTTTTTTTTCCGAGACAGTCTCACTCCGTTGCCTGGGCTAGAGTCCCATGGCATCAGCCTAGCTCACAGCAACCTCAAACTCCTGGGCTCAAGTGATCCTCCGGCCTCAGCCTCCCGAGTAGCTGGGACTACAGGCATGCGCCACCATGCCCAGCTAATTTTTTGTATGGGGGTTGTCCAGCTAATTTCTTTCTATTTTTAGTAGAGATGGAGTCTCTAACTGGTCTCGAACTCCTGAGCTCAAGCAATCCTCCTGCCTCAGCCTCCCGAGTAGCTGGGACTACAGGCATGTGCCACCATGCCCGGCTAATTTTTTGTATGGGGGTTGTCCAGCTAGTTTCTTTCTATTTTTAGTAGAGATGGGGTCTCTAACTGGTCTCGAACTCCTGAGCTCAAGTGATCCTCCTGCCTCAGCCTCCCAGAGTGCTGGGATTACAGGTGTGAGCCACTGTACCCGGCCCCCAATGTCTTTTTTAAAGGAAAGAATACTTACTAAAAATTATGCAGCTATTCTTAAAAAATTGGATTCATACCTAGTGACCCAAAAGGCTGTTCACAGTAGTCATTAGAGAATAAAGCAAACAGCAGTGTATCGGGACGCAGTGCCCCATTTCTACCACTCACAACCCCAGACGCTTCATGGGCACCATCTCTCCAGACAGCCCCGAAAGGGCCGAGCACAGGCTGTTACCAGAACCGCCTCTAAGCTCTGTGTTCTGATGGGGAGTGGGACCTGGCCTTCCTCACTGGACAGCCTCAGACTATTTCACGCGAGCACATACATATTTTGTAATTACCAAAAACTCCCCAATAAAACTAGAAAAAAAAAATACAACAATGATAACCTTTCATATACATTTTCTGCTTTTTTACAAGTAATTCTTTACCAAAGATACCAAGAAGGAAAAAAGGCTCTGTTGAAATGCACGTTTGTTTAAAATTTTAATAGTGCTAAAGTCCTTTAAAAAATGGACTGAAATTGTTCTCCCAGCAACACACTATAAGAAAGCCAGTTCATCAGCATCCTAATCCACATGTAACTTTTGTTTCTTTGGAGACAGAGTCTTGCTCACCCCAGGTAGAGTGCAGTGGTGTCATCGTAGCTCACTGCAGCCTCGGGCTCAAATAATCCTCCTGCCTCAACCTCCCGAATGGCTGGGACTACAGGTGCACACCACCATGCCTGGCTATTTTTCTATTTTCTGCAGAGACAGACGGGGTCTCATGCTTGCTCAGGCTGGTGTTGAACTCCTGAGCTCAAGCGATTCTCCTGCTTCAGCCTCCCAGAGTGCTGGGATTACAGATGTGAGCCACCGCACCCAGCCTTTACATCCTTATTCTATAAGCTTTGTTCTATTTTTTAAAAAAAAAATTTTTTAACTTTTTAAACTTCTTTGTTAAAAATTAAGACAGAAACACACTAGCCCGAGCAGACACACGGTCAGGAAATGAGTGTCACTGTCTCCACCTTGAGACCTTGTCCCACTGAAGGGGACAGCAATGCCTTCTGGATCCCTCCTGAAGGACCTGCCTGAGGCTCTTTACAGTTAACTTTTCTTTCTTAATAAGTAGGAGTACATTCTAAAATAACAATAAAAAGTATAGTACAAGACCAGGCATGGTGGCTCACGCCTGTAATCCCAGCAAATTGGGAGGCCGAGGCAGGAGGATTGCTGGAAGCCAGGAGGAGTACTAGACCACCCTGAGAAACACAGTGAGACCCCATCTCTACAAAGTATTTTTAAAAATTAGCCAGGCGTGGTGGTGTGCGCCTGTAGTCCCAGCCACTCAGGATTTATTTTTGTTCTTGCTGGATGCTACAGATTTACCTTATGTTCTTTCCAAGTATAAGGCCAACTGTCCTAATACCACTTACTGAAGATTCTTTCCTTTGCCCGTAACTAGAAACGTCACACGCTGAGCGGCCCCACACGTTTCTCGTCTCTTTCTGGACTCTACTCAGTTCCACGACGTACTTGTCGAGTCTGAACCCATCGCTCGCCACATGTCTAATGGTCATGGCGCTCAGGTCTGTGATCCAGTGGGGAAGCTCAGCCGAGTTTTCTCTTACCCCTCAATTTTCTTTTCCATATGCGTTTTAGACTCACCTTCCCAAAATTGATTTTAAGATAGAAGTTGGATAAATTCAGATGCTGCCCTCATAAAAAAGAAGGAAAAAAAAAAAAGATAGAAGTTGGAATTTTGATGAGGATTTAATGGATTTATAGAATAATTTAGGGGGAATTTAAATCTTTATAGGAGAAGAACACATTATGTCTTTCTAACCACTTAGGTCTTCTTTAATGGGTTTGAGTTTTGTAGGTTTATTCATACTGCTCTTATACAATTCAATATCAAGATTATTCCTGGCCGGGCATGGTGGCTCACGCCTGTAGTCCTAGCACTCTGGGAGGCCGAGGCGGGAGGATTGCTTGAGCT